>VIAB01021271.1:24914-35153 GCA_009801035.1 Oophaga pumilio
TAGGGTTGGAATTAGGGTTAGTGTTGGAATTAGGGTTAGAATTATGCTGTGTGCACACGTTCAGGAATTTTCGCAGTTTTTTAGCGTTTTTGCCACGATTTTCCGCGGCAAAAACGCTTAAACAGACATTAAGCATCCTATTAGTTAAATGCATTCCGCAATTTTTGTGCCCATGATGCGTTTTTTTCCGCTGAAAAAAACGCAGCATGTTCATTAATTTTGCGGTAAATCTGCGGATTTCCCGCTATATTATTGACCTTGGATGCTCCGGAAAGAAATGCGGAAAAAACGCGTGCGGATTTCCTGGGAAAAAGTCCGGTTCTGCTAAGAATACTGAACGTGGGCACATAGCCTTAGGGTTGGGGTTGGAATTAGGGTTGGGGTTGGAATTAGGCTTAAGGTTAGGGTTGGGATTGGGGTTAGGCTTGTGGTTAGGGTTATTGTTAGAATTAGGGTTAGGGTTGTGGTTAGGGGTGTGTTGGGGTAAGAGTTGTGATTAGGGTTGGGACTAGGGTTATGGGTGTGTTGGGGTTAGGGTTGGAGTTAGAATTGAGGGGTTTCCACTGTTTAGGCACATCAGGGGGTCTCCAAACGCAACATGGCGCCACCATTGATTCCAGCCAATTTTGCGTTCAAAAAGTCAAATGGTGCTCCCACCCTTCCGAGCCCCGACTTGTGCCCAAACAGTGGTTCCCCCCACATATGGGGCATCAGCGTACTCAGGAAAAACCGCACAACAACTTTGGGGGTCTAATTTCTCCTGTTACGCTTGGGAAAATAAAAAATTGGGGGCTAAAAATTTTTGTGGAAAAAAAAGATTTTTTGATTTTCACGGCTCTGCATTATAAACTTCTGTGAAGCACTTGGGGGTTCAAAGTGCTCACCACACATCTAGATAAGTTCCCTGGGGGGGGGTCTAGTTTCCAAAATGGGGTCACTTGTGGGGGAACTCCAATGTTTAGGCACACAGGGGCTCTCCATACGCGACATGGTGTCCGCTAACGATTGGAACTAATTTTCCATTCAAAAAGTCAAATGGCGCTCCTTCCCTTTCAAGCCCTGCTGTGCGCACAAACAGTGGTTTATGACCGCATAAGAAGGTATCGGTGTACTCAGGAGAAATTGCACAACAAATTTTAGGATCCAGTTTATCCTGTTACCCATGTGAAAATGAAAAAATTGATGCTAAAAGAAAATTTTTGTGAAAACCAAGTACTTTTTCATTTTATGGATCAATTTGTGAAGCACCTGGGGATTCAAAGTGCTCACTATGCATCTAAATAAGCTCCTTGGGGAGAGGGGTCTAGTTTCCAAAATGGGGTCACTTGTGGGGAAGCTCCAAAGTTTAGGCACACAGGGGCTCTTCAAATGCTAACGATTGGAGCTAATTTTTCCATTCAAAAAGTCAAATGGCGCTCCTTCCCTTCCGAGCCCTGCCGTGCACCCAAACAGTGGTTTCCCCCCCACATATGGGGTTTCAGCGTACTCAGGACAAATTGGACAACAACTTTTGGGGTTCACTTTCTCCTTTTACCCTTGGGGAAAATACAAAAATGATCTTTCAGCAACAATTTTTTTTGACTAAAAAGTTACATGTTCATTTTTTCCTTCCATGTAGCTTCTGCTGCTGTGAAACACCTGAAGGGTTAATAAACTTGAATGTGGTTTTGATCAGCTTAAGGGGTGCAGTTTTTAGAATGGTGTCACTTTTGGGTATTTTCAGCCATATAGACCCCTCAAACTGACTTCAAATGTGAGGTGGTCCCTAAAAAAAATGGTTTTGTAAATTTTGTTGTAAAAATGAGAAATCGCTGATCAACTTTTAACCCTTATAACTTCCTAACAAAGAAAAATTTGTTTCCAAAATTGTGCTGATGTAAAGTAGACTTGTGGAAAATGTTATTAACTATTTTGTGTTACATAACTCTGGTTTAACAGAATAAAAATTCAAAATTTGAAAATTGCAGAATTTTCAAAATTTTTGCCAAATTTCCGATTTTTTTTTTTTTTCACAAACTCAAAAATTATTGACCTAAATTTACCACTAACATGAGCCCAATATGTCACGAAAAAACAATCTCAGAATCGCTAGGATCCTTTGAAGTGTTCCTGAGTTATTACCTCATAAAGGGACACTGGTCAGAATTGCAAAGAATGGCAACGTCATTGAGGTCAAAATAGGCTGGGTCATAAAGGGGTTAAGGCCATAAAAGTTTGAAAATTGCAACATTTTCAACATTTCGTCAACTTTGTTTTTTTTTCACAAATAAACGCAAGTCCTATCAAAGAAATTTTACCAGCTTCATAAAGTACAATATGTCACAAGAAAACATTCTCAGAATCACCAGGAACCGTTGAAGCGTTCCAGAGTTATAGCCTCATAAAGTGACAGTGGTCAGAATTGTAAAAATTGGCCTGGTCATTAAGGTGAAAACAGGCTTCATCTCAAAGGGGTTAATATAAGCCCGCAGCTGTATGCTTTCTCTAATCTGGTTATTAACCATTTATTAGTCTGGCACTCACACTGCCTTCGTGAGAACTGGCCGCTGTGCACTGAAGTGACCTTACGGACGTCCCGAAAGTTCACAGCAGCCAGATCGAACGGAGCACAGCGCTAGACCCGGCAGTGGCTGCTGCTCCAGTCTATGGAGCTCTATTCTCTGAACGGAGCTCCATAGACAAGTTGAAGAAGACTCTGACCGTCGTGAGAACTCCATTTGTATTACGTCGGACTCTGTGGATTAGGCTAGGTTCACATTGCGTTAGGGCAGTCCGTTCAACGCATGCGTTAAACGGACTGCGTTAACGCAACAGCCTTTTTTTTCATCGCGTTACGCGAATGCGCTAGCACAGATGCTCCATCTGCGCTAGCAGTCACGGACCCCCGAACGCTGCAGACCGTGTCCGAGGGTCCGTCACAGCATGACGGCACATCGCTAACGCATGCCGATTATGACATGCGTTAGCGATGCGCTACATTATGGCAGTCTATGGGTACGTTAAGTAGACAAAACACCGTGAGCACAACTAATGGATGGTGATAAGGTAGGGTCCCAAACTGTTATAACAAATCAGCATAAAACCTTGCACTCAACTTAATGATCAGAAAAGTGGTTTTTATTGTAGTATGTTTAAACAAACGTTTCGGTCACAGTTGACCTTCATCAGTGACGTACTATATTGGATAAGGTGAGAATGTCAAATGGGAATAGTCCCTAAATAATCCGCAGTAATAGTGGGTCTGCTGTATAGTCCCTGTGAAGTAATTGTCTATCTTGTAGTTGAAAAGGGCGCCACCACCATGGACACGGTAAAACGGTGGATACATCACTGATGAAGGTCAACTGCGACCGAAACGTTTGTTTAAACGTACTACAATAAAAACCACTTTTCTGATCATCAAGTTGAGTGCAAGGCTTTATGCTGATTTATGGGTGCATTAACGGATGCGTTACATCGCGTTAATGCCGCGTTGTAACGCAGTCCGTTAGACAGACTGCCATAACACAATGTGATCCCAGCCTTTTTTTTAAATGGTGGTAAAGAGGGAAATAGTTGGAGGTTGTTTTTTTTTTTTTTTTTTTTTTTTTTGATGACCAGGGCTGCAAGGTAAAGCAGACAGCTGGGGGCTGGTATTCTCAGGCTGGGAAGGACCATAGATATTTGTCCCTTCCTGGCCAATTAATAGCAGCCAACAACTGCCCCAGAAAAGGAGTGAACTTTAACTAAACACCCTCATAGACAGACTAAAGTCGGCTGAACCAGCCATTATCGACCGATCATCTAGTATGTACGGGGCTCTGGTCTGTTGGATTTCCAATGGCCAATCCTTTCATTCTCCAACACAGCTGTCTGCTTTACCTGCACTTGTTAGGACCACCGCTATGTGTTTGGTTTTTTTGGGTTTTTTTTAAAATGCATGCTGTGCCATCTAGTCAAGTCATTCCAATACTTGGCATAGCTGTGATGGGGCCAGAAGTGCCAACATCAGAAAAGCTTGTCGATTCACTGCTCTGCAGACTTTCAACAAGCTTTGTCCGGGTTGCCGAACACGAACAGTAGCACAAACTTCTGAAAGATTTCCGTGCACGGATGCTAGGTGTCCGGTATGGACCCCGAACTTTACCTTTCAGTTTCGCCCATCACTATTCATAAGTCATGAACCTCCTATCTTGCCATGACATAAACTTATGTCAAAGGTCGTGAAGGGGTTAATGCCCCCATACGATTATGGTTCTATCAACCTCTATCTGCCCGTGTCCCATATACAAGAGTAATCTGCCTGTGTTGTCTGAGATAGCCATTGCTAAACTCCTGGCAGAAACTTATTTCCTGGAGAATTAAAGGATCGGCCATTAGAAATCCAACAGAGCAGAGCCCTGTACATACTAGACTATTGGTCGATAATGGCTGGTTCGACCAACTTTAGTCTGTGTGTGAGGGCGTTTAGTTAAAGTTCTCTAAGTTCTTGGCAATGTTCTTGTTTGCCAGGCTGAGCAAAATCCATGTGATCTGGCAGCACCCTATGAGCTTGGTATGCTACTGGTTTCCTGCATGATGGTCTAGTGGCAATGTGTTGGCAGCAGTCTATGACCAAGCCTTAGCATTTTATTTATAATCCCGCTGTATTGAACTGGAATAATTTGTTTTCTTATAGCAGTGAAAGTAGCCTATATAGCATGTTTATAACATCATTCCGTGTCTTTGCAGACCCCTTACCATGTTAACATGCTGCTGGCTGGTTACGACGAACATGATGGACCTTCCCTCTATTATATGGATTATCTTGCGTCTCTAGCAAAAGCACCTTTTGCAGCTCATGGCTATGGAGCCCACCTCACTCTCAGCATCCTTGACCGCTACTACAAGCCAGGTATGATGAGTTTTTCACTTGGGTCGTACAATGCGCCTTAATTATTAAAATGATCTTGGTCAAGATGTACAGTGTAGGACACATGACAGTGGGATACAGGGAAACAATATTTTGTCATTTAACTTTTTGATATTTTGTTTTTGTTGTCTTAAAAGTCCTATTGATTCCTGGAGTGCTATGAATGGTCTTCAAATCTGCAGTCATTGTCCATCTTTGTAGTAAAATGACAAGCTTCTAGTATTGGCACTACAAGATTTTAGCAAAATGCAGCCACTCTAATGCGATGTTCACAGGTTGCTTTTTTTCTGCAGCCAAAACCTGATCTCTTGGCAGTAAAAAAAAAATGTACATATAAAAAGCAGGCTTTGCTGCTTTTCTGGCTGCGTTTCATGCTGTG
Organism: Oophaga pumilio; assembly: GCA_009801035.1. Taxonomy (NCBI): domain Eukaryota; kingdom Metazoa; phylum Chordata; class Amphibia; order Anura; family Dendrobatidae; genus Oophaga; species Oophaga pumilio. The sequence continues at coordinate 30,185 of VIAB01021271.1, forward strand.
TTTTTCAGGATACCAATGTTCAGCTTTGCTTCCACTATACAAGCATGAGCAATGCAAGGTGATAGGCCACAAATGCAAGACATATATGTAACCATAAAACATTTTTGGAAAAAATGGGAAATTCTTCAAATTATTTAGTGGAGAGACATGTTTGAAAAAATAGTGACTATTTTGAACAAAAAAGTTCATGAAAAAATACATAGTTACAATTGTAACAGTGGGGTGGTTGAATTGGTCTGGAATTGTTTTACCCAAGACATTGCTTGGCAGAGCATTTTGTAGGGTGGACACAGTTCACTCTCCCACATTGGTTGGCCATTGAGTTAGCAGGTAGTCTTCAATTTCACACATTGGTCAGACAATGTTTAGTTTTATACATTAGTCTGCAATTGTTTACTTTACAAATACATGTCTTAAAAGCATATCCTGCATTTTTCTGGTGCAATTGAAGAGCATTAATGACATTTACGAGCAGAGATAAAAATCATTCGCCTTAACATATTTTTATTTTTTGTTGGTTTATCACTTGAGGGAATGTGGGACCTAGATGTAGCAGAATCCAATCAGTTTAGAGCGGTTGCTTTGTAATGCAGCCCTGCAAACATGCGATACCAGTGCTGAGAAGTTAGTGTGATAACACCCACACCTTTGCTGGGGCACAGAGTGTAGAGTACCCCCTGGTGGGACCTTGGTATCACCTACACCCTCCTCTAGTCCCTCAGGTCTCTTTCTGTGTCATGTCATCAATCAATCATTGCTTGTCTTCTGCACCCTTTCATTGCTAATATATACAGATAGGTCAGTCTTCAGAGAGCCGAGCCATGTGCATTTCCTGCACTGACTGGTTGGTAAACCTTGCACTTGTATATTATTAATATAAAAGAGTTAATAAAGACCACCCACTTACTGATATACCATGATATTTCATATGCATTCGCACCTTTTCAATTGTGCGACTATTTCTTCCATTTATTTACCCTTCTCTAAAGCATGTCATTTCCATTTTATTATGAACGTGTCAGTCATAGACTCATGAACTAAGGGAATGTAAGACTGCAAAGGTAAAAATGGCGGTGTGGTAATGTTCGTTTCCACAAATTGTCTGGCGGCATTAAACTACCTGTCATCCGTAAATATTTACTGACCGGCGAGCGTTTAATAGTCTGTTTGCACAGGCAGACTGCGCTTAGCAATGCGCACTGAGCCTTCTATAATAGATCGTAGTTCTCTGCAACGCGAATACCGTTTACACCAGACTTTGCTGCCGAGAACAATAATCTTTTGTGCAGGAGAAATGATCATTTCACCGACAAACAAGCAAAACTGGGCCAGTTTACATGGAAAGATGAAAGTTCCTAGGAATGTTCGGTCGAGTTAATTTTGCAGTCTAAATTAACCTCTAGGCTTTAAAGGGAATCTGTCACCCTTTTGAGCCTTTTGCGTTCTTAATCTGGGCATATAGGTCAGTGATGGCTAACCTTGGCACTCCAGCTGTTGTAAAATTACAACTCCCAGCATGACCTTGCAACCTGCAGCAGTTGAGGCATGCTGGGAGTTGTAGTTCTCCAACAGCTGGAGTGCCAAGGTTCGCCATCACTGATATAGGTTGTATACAGCTGCAATTAGCCATACCTGTATGCCTCCTGGATGGTGCCTTGTTCAGTAAAAATCATCTTTATAGCTTCAGTCTTCCAGGCTATGGGGCGTATGCTGCCTGGAAGATAAAACTGCCTCTGATCTTCATTATACAAGATTTCCCCTTCTCTTCAGTTTCCCTTTGACGTCATGTGCGCAGCCGTAAATCCCGCACCTGTGGGTTCTACCTACAGTCTCTCCTCTGCTCCGTTCTGCCCTCCTGTGGGCGCTGTCTTTAATTTTTATGTGTGCCGGAGAGTCGCTGTAACTTCCGGTCCCAATGATCTCCGGCGCACAGTAAAGGTGAAATCCCCACAGTGCAGAGGAGCGACAGTAGGCAGAATGCGCGGGCGCAGGTTTTCTCACCGCGCACATAACATCTTAGTGAAACTGACGAGAAAAGGAGGAGAAATCTTGTATAATCTGGAGGCAGTCTAATCTTCCCGGCAGCCTATGCCCCATAGCCTGGAAGATTGAAGCTATAAAAGATTATTTTTACTGAACAAGGCCACATCCAGGAGGCATACAGGCATGACTAAAACTTCCTTTGCTGTATCCCCATATTAATAACTCAAAGTGACAGATTCCCTTTAAATGTCAGCAGATAACTGGTGGGATTGTTTAGTCTCAGACCTAGACAATTCATTTAACTGCAACAGTTCTTTAGGTGCCTGGATCCAAACAACAAATCAAAGGTTCCATACTCCGCCACAGTGCTTCATCAATGGATTTCAAGTTGTTTCTGCTGATACTGTGAGCTTTGCTATGCTGGCATGAAAAGTACAAGTTAGGGTCCCGTTACATGTAGCGACTCACCAGCGATCCCGACAACGATATGCACTTGTCAGGATCGCTGGTGTGTCGCTGCATGATCGCTGGTGAGCTGCCAAACAGGCAGCGATCAGGACAGCGACTATGCCGGTAACAAGCGACGCACGTCGCTTAGTTACCCGCTGTGTACCTTAGATACCAGTGCGCTTGTGCAGGGAGCTGGTAACCAAGGTACACATCGGGTTTCTAGGCACCTTTCGGCGCATGGAAACCCGATGTTTACATTGGTTTCTAGCTCCCGCTTGCTTATCGCTGGTCTCCCGCCTGTCACACGCAGCAATGCGCGCTTGCCAGCGGGAGACCAGCGATCAAAAAATGGTCCAGAACATTCAGCGACACCCAGCAGGGGGGCTGATCGTCGCTGAATGTCACACTAAGCGAGATCGCTGGCTAGGTCGCTACTATGTCACAAAATCGGTGACGTTTCAGCAATCTCGCTTAGTGTAAAAGGGCCTTTAGTCATTCTACTTTATTAGTAGCCTGTCCAAAAACAAAGCATCTTAAACCAATACTACCCAGCATGAAGCTGATAGTAAAGTCGATTGACCCGCCTTAAAGCCACTCGCAATAGCCTGGGGTGTTGTACAGAGATTGCAGAGTAGTTTTCAGAAGGTGGTGCTTTCCTCCCAGACTCCCGAGGACTGGAATTCCGTCATGCCTCCTTCACCAACATGACTAATTGATTATTGGGAGGATTTGTCTCATATGGAACATGTTTCTTTCCCATGAAAGTTATATTGCTTTCATTGCAAAAGTGTACACTTAATTATTGGCACAAGCTTGCGGTTTCCTTTGGAAGCTTTCTCGCTGTAACTGCCATCTTTTCCTGCTACTTGACGAAGAATGCTTTTCCAAAGATCCCATCCCTGTACCTGTAGACCATCTCGTTCTTGTTCCTACAGGGCTAAACGTCTTAGTCCACTTTAGGGTTTGGCACAAAGCTACAGTAATGTTTGCAGGTATCAATAGAATGTGGAGTATTTCAGTATTTCAAGGTGTCCTTGTTAAAGGGGAGTTCTCAAATTCATAATTGGTTAACGTTGTATGATGCTTATGAAAACAAGCAACTTTGCAATTTACCTAGCTTATTAAAATTACACTGTCCTCAAGAATAGAGGTTTTTTCATTCTGCAGTTTACTGATAGTTGCCTAGGTTCCTGGCCACCCTGCAGTCTCGGAGTGGACAGTTTACCAGTTAAGAATCATGCAACTTGCAGGCTCTATGCTTTAGATCCTGCACTTGCCGCTTTGTTGCTGGCTTGATCAGACCAGCATTGTTCCCTTTGCACTTTCCCAAGCTGCTTCTACCAGCTGCATGAGAGAGCACTCGTGTCCATGCTGCCACCTGGCCTGACCATCTATAGTAGCGCACTGCCCCCTGCAAGGTTGGAAGCCATGGACTGGGAGCAGTGCAGACAGAACAACCTTTTTTTAGGATGATATGAACCAGATGCATTGCGATATTGTGCTATTAGTTGGTAAAGGAACCAATAAATACTGCTTCCTTTTATTTTTCCTTTTACATTTTTAAATAGTTATTACCATCTTCAACATCTATGGGACTTCCACATTAAATGAACTAGGCAGTATCGGCAGCTTGGGCAGTTATCCATCACACATGTCTTCTGAATAATGTTTCTGTTTGTGTTACCAGCATTTTGCAGATAGGTTCACTTTATTGAGCATTATATACATGACATATATCCATCCTTTGTGTTAATGTTTACATTCTGATTTCATTGTAGATCTCACACGGGAAGAGGCTGTTGAGCTTCTAAAGAAATGTATTGCAGAGGTAAGAAAACTGCTTAGAATCTGTCGCCAAAAGTCGTTTCTTGTCGTCGAGATACTGTATATTTTGTACAACGCTTCTTAGTTCACTATGGAACAAGTCATGCTGCAATAATAAGGGTCGGGGCTAATGACGTTACGTACTGTAAGAGCTTGCCATAGACCTTGATGGATGATGGTTAAAAGTGGTAAAGGACAAGCAGCATAACAGATGTAAAAATCCTTGTGTGCCATACAAAAATAAAATGTCTGTGTGGTTGCCCTTTTATATAGCGACCCATTGGTTTCTTAAAAATTCAATGTTACTACATTCTGCTTTGCTAAAGCTGTCTAACTTTTAGACAGTGCAAACTTAGACTAGACCGTCTTAAAGGTCATCCAAATCATCACAGTGATATCTGATAAATTTAGCGTATCTTAAGAATGTCTAGTCTACATATACACCTTTTTATTAGTTGGCTTATATTCGTCTATGAAGGTATGACTATTTATGGCGTATGGGATCATATTTTAGCCCATGACTAGTGGTCTGCTAGGTCCCACACCACACTATAAAAATGTCTAAACATTAAAAAATTTTATTGCTCAAATTGGGCAACAATTCTGACTCTGGTAGCATAATAAATCCTCTCCATTGTTTAATGAAATTTGACATTTCCGCTATGAACTATCTTTCAGCTTCAGATGAAGGAAGGGAGACACAGTCATTACT
>VIAB01021275.1:27589-39685 GCA_009801035.1 Oophaga pumilio
AGTTTCTGTCGAATGTAGGGGGCGGAAGCCGGACTGTGAAGGATTTAGGAAGGAATGAGTGGAGAAGTAACGGGTAAGGCGGGAGTAGACCAGGCGCTCCATGAGTTTAGAGATGACTGGGAGGTTAGAGACTGGTCTGTAGTTATTTGTGCAGGATGGGTCAAGGGCGGGTTTCTTTAATAGTGGAGTAATGATAGAGTGTTTGAAGGAGGATGGGAAATGCCAGAGGAAAGGGAGAGCTTACAGATTGTAGTTAGGTGAGTAGTGAGGACAGGAGAGAGAGACTGAAGGAGATGTGACGGAATGTGGTCAGTAGTGCATGTAGTCGGATAAGAAAAAGAGAGGAGCCTGGAGACTTCTTCTTCTGTGGTGGGATAAAATGTAGAGATTGAGCCAGGGGAAATGCAGGGAGGGATGGGAGTCACAGCACTTGGTGGCTGGGAGCGGATTTCCTGATGGATATTATCTATTTTGTCTATAAAATGGGAGGCAAAGTCATCAACGCAAAAGTTTGTGAAAGGGGCTTGTGCTTTCGGCCTAAGGAGGGAGTGAAAGGTGTCAAAAAGTTTCTTGGGGTTGTTGGATAGTGAGGAGATCAGGGTGGTGTAGTAGGTCTGTTTGGTGAGGTGAAGGGCAGAGTTATAGGTTCTTAACATAAATTTGAAGTGGATGAAGTCTTCTGGTGTGCTAGTTTTCCTTCATAAGCATTCAGCACTCCTAGAGCATCGCTGGAGAAATCGAGTTTGCGATGTGAGCCAGGGCTGTTTTACTCTTTGCTTGGAGGTTCTGAGGGTGAGGGGTGCAACTTGGTCAAGGGTGCTTTTGAGAGTGTCACTGTAGTGTTGTACAGCCAGATCAGGACAGGAAATAGAGGAGATTGGGGACAGTGATGAGTGTAGGGAGTCTGAAAGTATCTGAGGGTTGATGGCTTGTAGATTTCTGAATGTGTGGTAGGTAGGAGTGTGCTGGGGTGTGCAAGAAATTGTGAGCGTGAAGGAGAGAATGTTGTGGTCAGGGAGGGGAAGCGGTGAGTTATTTAGGTAGGAGATTGAACAGAGCCGGACAAAGACCAGGTCAAGGGTGTTACTGTTTTTGGATGTTTCAGAGGTTGAAAGCTGTGAGAGGCCGAGAGAAGTGGTTAGTGATAGGAGCTGGGATGCAGATGTGGAAGTGGGGCTGTTAATGGGGATATTGAAGTCTCCCAGGATAAGGGTTGGTAGTTCTGAGGACAAGAAGTGCGGCAGCCAGGCCGAGAAATGGTCAAGGAACTGGGTGGGTGAGCGTGGGGGGCGATATATGACCGCTACTCTGAGGGAGAGGGGACGGAAGAACCTGATGGTGCGGACCTCAAAAGAAGAGAATGAGAGTGATGGAACTGGGGGATGACCTGGAAAGTGCATTGTGGGGACAGGAGTATGCCAACTCCACCACCAGGTCTGTTTGTGGGCTTCGGGGAATGGGAGAATTGTAAGCTACCATGGGAAATGGCAGAAATATTAGTATATCATGCAGTCTACGCCTAACCTAGGATACAAACATCCTTTATGATTTCAATCAGAAGAGCATCCAAAGATTTTACTTTATACATTTTACGACTTATAGTGCATATAAAAGGATTGAATGTCAGATTGTCTACAGCATTGATTAGATACTTCCAAAATGCTTGCAGCTTAGCCATGAATAATGCTCCAGTAAATATTAATATTGTGTTATAGTCACTTCTATGGCAGCAGGGGTATTGGATCAGCAAGCTCCTCTCTGTCCAGTGATCTGTAATGACTGCAGCATAAGCTCATACCGTGCATTACAGTCTTGTTAGACGGATGCTAGAACATAAGATACTGTGGCAGGCAAACACTAAGTGCTTTAGTCATTTAAAAAATGTTGGTTAATTTTAAAGCCGGATATCTGTGGAAGAATTCCAATAAATTAAATTAAAGTGATCGAGTACCCAGCTATACTTAGACTGGGAATTGCTAATAAATACTCTGTGATAAGCACAAGACAAAGATGACCCAGTCCTGGAATAATAACCCCCAGCTGCTACTCCAGTATAAGAATAAATCTTTGGAAACCCAATTAAGGCCATTTTTTTCCACAGTGTTTAACCACAGCAGCCAGCGGTATAGCATTAGTATATGGCAATTTAAGAACACCTATTCACACATTGCATTTACATAAAGACATCTTGCTATAGGGACGTGTTTTTATGGCTCGTTTTTGCAAAGGATGTAAATATGATAGAGAAACTACACAAGCATACCATCTTTATCACAGCAGTACTTTGCATCACTGTATGCAAGCCAAAACCAAGAATTGATCCAAAATACAGAGGAATTCAATTAAGCAAAAAGATTTACGTTACTCCGGTCTGGCATCCAGTCTGGTCCTCAGTGGCAGCGAGACGATACCATCCGTGGCCGGGCATCCTGTGCGGCTCTGTTGTTTACTAGACCCCATCACAACATTGTGGAATATTTTGGCTCAACTAAGGCTACGTTCACAAGTTCAATATTTGGTCAGTCTTTTACCTCAGTATTTGGTCAGTATTTTACCTCAGTATGTGTAAGCCAAAACCAGGAGTGGGTGATAAATACAGAAGTTGTGACGTGTACCCTAATACTGATACAAAAAACTGACCAAAATATTGACGCTTTGAAGTGGTCTAGAACTGTAATTTTTAATTTAATACACAACAAACATGTCAGGTCCACCATAGTGACAGACGCTCTATATTAGTTTCTATATACACGTGCACCCATGGAAGGGCTATCCGGGATTAGAAAAAAAGGGTCTACATTTTCTTTTAGAGAAACAGTAGGACTCTCGCCCAATGGCTGTCATTGGTTTCGCAGCTCATTCCTAATTCAAGTCAATGAAGGTCACCGGGAAAACTTGATGCAGCTAAATGACAAGAGTGGTGCTGTTTCTTGGAAAAATTGCAACCCCTATTCTCTTTTTTTAGACAATCTGATAAAAGATTAGGTAAAGAATTTATTATGTATACTTATATAGCGTCATCATATTTATAGTGCTTTACAGATATTGTCATCGTTGTCTCCAATGGGGCTCAAAATCTAGATTCACCATCAGTATGTCCTTGACATGTTGTAGGAAACCAGAGAACCCAGAGGAAACCCACGCAAACAGGGAGAGTAAATACAAACTTCTTACAGATGTTGCCCTTGGTGGAATTTCAACCCACGACCCCAGTGCTGCAAGGCTGCATTACTAACCATTGAGCTGCCGTGATGCCCATCAAACCATTTAAAGCGATTTTGCAGTGCTACCCTCTTCCAATTGACATTGGGCATGAGGAAAGGCTACAGGGACTATTCAACACACATTTGACATAGACGACATGCATGTGACCTCTCATTCAGAATAGCCCACATTCTTTGACCTTTAAATTAATAGCAGTTAGCTTAGAGTGAATTGAAAGAGTTTTTAGACTGTAAACTGACCACTTTAAGGGGGTTTCACAAATACAACTTTTAAGATCCAAGTATGGACCGCAGTGTCAAGACTGACCGCAGGTCTCCAGACCTGAACTCAGGTGCCTCATAGGGTATATATGAGGCCGTTGAGTTCTAATTAGGAGACCTGAGGCCTGTCAGGACATGAAAGTCCATACTTAAATATCTGAGCTGTGAAACAGCAGTGACCCAACATCACCAACTTCAGAAATGTTGACATTACATTTAGACTTTCAGAGGATTCTTATTCTGAAATAAACCTGTAAAGTTTTCTGCTGGGTCAAAACTGAACAAGCATTGATCTTCACCTATTGCTTTAAATTTCATGGCAGAATGAATGCTTAATACTATTTATTGACTGACATCCCTATGCACTATTTTTTATTCATGTCTACAGATAGCATCTTTCCGTTCATCTAGAAAACTAATTAGAAAGAATCCGGCTACTGCATTGCAGAGGAGCTGTAATAGCTTCTAAATGTTGCCAATTTATCATTAGCTTCTCCTGGTGGCTCTGGCCCAGCAGGTTAGTCTGATTAAGTACAGACACATAGCAAGCACTGGGAGATGGATAGCAAATCGACTCACCGGCTTCTTTTATGTCCAGATTTCTTCTTCTTTCTTTTTTTTGGAGGAGGTGAACCTGAGCTGCTCAGTCTTCTATGCGTCCTAAGAGAAAATAAAGAACTTTTATTTAGGCAGTTTTATTTAAACAGTTATATGCTAGTTTTAACACAAATGTATTTGACAAAGGGGTTGCTACCTCTCAGGACATTTTTTTTTTATCTGCAGGGGTTGTCTACTACTAGAACAACCCATTCTCAATCTGAACGGGGTTGTCCAAGAAGTAGACAACCCTTTTAAATGCATTTATTTGGAAGATTTTTGCAATTCAACATCATTCAAATTTTGCGATGTTTTGCATTTATAGACTCCTTGTTTCTCTGCTTTCTCAACTTTGATGTAGTCCAGGGTTATAATTCAGAGAAAAAGAGAAAGAAAGGAGTCAGATACACCCACTTTACACCATCATCAGACCAAGGGATCATACAGACATCCCCAACTGCAATACACAGACTGGCCGCAGGTCTCCTGACCTGAGCACGACAGCCTTATAGAATAGATGAAGCTGTCATACTCCGGTTGTCAGATATGTGACTAGTTCGTTCATTAGCAGTCCGTGCTCCTGACAATTTGCACAGACATCTGAATGAGCCCTAAATCTTTAATCAGACATCCGTGTCTGTTCACATACGCAACAAAATGGTCTGAGTGTCATCAGTGTTTTGGATCCGTTTTTCATCTGTGGTTGGGTTCCGTATCAGTTTTTATCATCATTTTTTTTTCAAAAGTGATTTTCACATATGGATAAATTAGAACGCTTAGGGTATTGTGCAGACGTTGCAGAATCTGCTGTGGAATTTTCCTCGCAGATTTTGCTAAATCCGCAGGTAAAATGACCTGCGTTTTACCTGCGGATTTGCCGCAGTTTTTGTGCGGAATTCCCCTGGGTTTTGAGACCTGCGGATTCCTATTTAGAGCAGATCTCAAAACGCTGCGGAACTGCACAAAAGAAGTGACATGCTGCGGATTTAAATCCGCACCAAATCCGCGCGGAAAAATCAGCAGCATGTGCACTGCGTTTTTTTATTTCCATTGAATATAATGGTGCTGTACATCACTTGCAGTTCTGCTGCGGATCTGCAAGGCAAATTACGCAACGTGTGCACAGACCCTTACACTATACAGTACATTGCAATGTTAATCACAGACAGTACACAGATCATCTTCCGTATGCTGTCCGTGATTTTCACAGTACCGTAGACTTGTATTGGTACATTTCATCCATGATGCCTGTAACTTGCCACATGGTGCAGGATAAAAAACAAAACTGGAAACTCCATTTGCAGACATATGTTTCCGGGCTGTTTGCACCTCCTGAGTCCAAACCAGGAGATCTGATTTGGCTAGATAACAGCCCTCTGACAAAGAATTTAAAGGAGTGGTTCGAAGTTAAACTAAATTTCATTCTAAATACCTATCTATTTAGTGCTGTAATTTAACCTATTGTCTAACATACTTGTATTAAAAATTCCCTAACTACATTATCTAACTGCTGTTCTATTTTTTCAAATTTACTGTGTGAGGACGCTTTGTTTGAGAAGCCCAGTGGATGCTGGGATACTCAAATGAAGCATCATCAAAGCAGGGGGTAAAGGCTGTGGTCACTGTCACAGCCCCTGCCCCTTCCCTGAAATGAAACGTCATCAGTGATGCTTGTTTCAGGGGTTGTGCTCATCTCTTCTGTGTCCCTGCCTGCGAGCTGTGTGATCTGCACGGTGACAGCGTCTGCTCTGTTGTTGACTCATATCAGTGATTATCAGTCAGCAACAGAGCAGTGGTGAAATATCTGGCATGCAGGATACCAGTGATATCACTATCGGTGGTGGCAATAGTCTCCTGCATGCCGGATATTCCGACTACACGCTCTGTTATTGGATGATTATTATTGTTCTGAAACGACAATAGAGCGCTCGCTGTCACTGTGCAGATTGCACCTTGCGCAGGGATAGAGCAAGGACTAGCCCAGCCCCTGAAACAGGGTCTCTGCCCCCTAATGATGCTTTGTTCTAGGGAGGGGGCAAGAGCTGTGACAGTGACTGCAGCCTCTGCCCCTGATAATGCTTTGTTTTAGGAAGGGGCCGAGACATTGTAAGACAAAATGACAATCATACAAAAGAAAAAATAATAAAAAAAATGATTCCCTTTATTATTTTGCCTTTATTTTATTTTGTTTCCCTTCTAATTTAAGGAGAAAGATACTTTTCCTGAATTCACCAGACACAGATAAGATGTATCACATCTAACACGTTTTAGCTGCCAACCTGAAAGGAACAGAAATTAATACATCTTCATTTCATTCCATTCTTTTTGTCGAATTCTCTATTCACCACCGCTGCTCAATGACTATTTTTCAAAAGTCTAATTTCTCCACTCCCAGTCCAGCCCTTCTTTCTATTCCGCTTATCCTTTAACGAGCGGCATTAATAATGAAAATTATTATACGGCAGACGGCAGACATTTTTCAGCATTTAATCAGGAGCCGTTAAAAATCAATCATCTTCAGTGGCACATAGTGAGCGGATTTATCTCATCTCCCCTGTGACCAGCAATTTGCTGCTTGAATTCCTGCATCTTACACTTAGACATTAAACCAGCCATCATTAATGGTCAGACACTAGCTACCTTGTCCCTGTGACTTCTTCACCTCAGACCCTCATTACAAAGACCTCTCAAAAAAGTACTTTTGCCTGCAGTGCTCACATAGAAACTGCAGAAAAAGACTCTTGCTTAGACAGGAGATCAGTCTAACCTATAAATTGCTTTCTACTCTACCAGGCTCTTCTATGTACATTACCAAATGATCCCATTGTCATTGCTACAAGCAACATTATTCTAAAGTGTCAACCTTTCCACACTATCCCTACACTTCCGAAATGTCAGCTCGGCAGAGCGTTACAACTACAACCATCCAAAGTTTTTCAGAAGTGTTTGGCATCTTTGAAGGAGCCTTTGAAGTGACATATTTGGCCGCAAAAAAACTATTGCCAACTTTTGATAATAGTGCTCACAGCTAGTAAAAATGTCTGAGCACGGCTGTAAGCAAAGATTTTATATGAATACATTAGTCCGTGACAACTGTGAGAGCAATTTATTTTCATGAACTCCTTGATGATATGTTACTGAGAGCGGTGACAATGAGGAAAGGAGTGATAAGGATGGGGGATGGCAAAAGTGTTGACAGCAAGAATATTTGCTTTATTTTTTTTTTCTTAGATCTTAGAATATAGAGAACGAACACAAAACAAGAGAGAAAAAATCTAATTGGAGAATTGTTTTAAGAATATTTATCGTGTTGTAAAAAGGAAATGTTAACTTTCTTTTCTGGGTCGGTATTACAGTAATACTAAATTTATATAGTTGTCATTACTTTTGCTACTTTTTAAAAAAAAAAAGTCTTAAAAAATATAAAATGTTTCATGTTATCATTTTCTTAGGGCCACAGCTATTTAATTTTTTAATTTATGGGTATGTTGACGAGGTGATTGGTTTCGCTGATGGTTAGGTAAGTACAACTGTTTGATCACTATTTATTGCATTTCTTGTTTGCATTTGTTTGGATTGTTACGCAAGCGGCATTATCAAGTGCATTTTTTTTAACTGGTTATACTTTTTTTTACCTAAAAAGTAACTTTGATACTGTTCTGTTATTAAAATAAGCATCCAATGGGTTAAACTTCTGGACTTAAGTTGTCATTAAACTTCTGGACTTAGGATGTCATTATTGTGCCTGTTTATGGCTTCAAATAATGACCTGACAGAGGGAATAATGAATCTAACTGTCAGCTGATGGAATCCATATGAAGCTGTCAGTTTGAATCCAGTAAGGCAAAAACGTGTCAGTATTAGACTTGGCTCAAACTGGCCTTAAATGTGTATTCCGATATCCAAGATCATATCCCAATATGTACTAGATGTAATAATAATACTAGCAAATGTCTAGAATTAGAAATATAGTTCTTCTGATTTGCTATTTCGCTTACCCCATGTATGGCATTGCAGTAGCTCAGATATCCTTGGTTAACTGTCACTATATGAGTGTTCGGAATTATGAATACCTAAGCTACTGTAATGGCCTACAAGGTGTAAGTGACATAGTGAATCAGAAGAACTATACTATATTTCTAATTGGAGGTAGGATCTTGGAGATGGTTATAACCCTTTAAGGATATGTTGAGCGCTTCCAGTGTACCTTTGAATAGGTTAACTTTAATCGCTAAAACTGAGAGGCATTTATTGTGCAGTTTAAGGTGTAACTGACATTTCAGGGGAACTTGCAGCAGAAAGTGTGTCTGCCTCTAGCTTTTCCCCTCTCCATAGAACTTTATGAGCAGCTGTCATCTTCTATCTCAGAAATTTGAAAATTTGTCTTCTTCACTGAAGACAGATTTTGCAAATTTTACTAATGAAAAATCAATCCAAAAGAAGAAACACATTTTTTTTTCAAAATTATCACACTGAACACTGAAGGGCCGTAAAAAAATGTAATGGGGTACTTACAATATATCACCAAAACCTCCTGCATTTGAGAAGGATTTGGAGAGTTTTTGCTCCAAATATTCAGTGTGAATACATCCACACTTACACTGAGTTATTGGAGCAGAAACTCATCCAGATCCTCCTCATAATTTCAAAACTTAGCTGTGAGGATTTTCAGTTTTAACATTAAGCACATTATGGATTGCTATAAGATCAGAATCACCATCAGAACATGAATGCAGTGCCAGAATCACCATCAGTACATGAATGCAGTGCCAGAATCACCATCGGTATATGAATGCAGTGCCAGATCCACCGTCAGTACATAAATGCAGTGTCTGAACCACCGTCAGTACATAAATGCAGCGTTAAAACTAACATCAGTACATGAATGCAGCACCAGAACCATCGTCAGTTCATGAATGCAGTGCCAAAACCACCACCAGTACATGAATGCAGTGCCAGAAACATAATCAGTACATGAATGCATCACCAGAACCACAATTAGTACATTAATGCAGAGCCAGAATCAAGACCAGTACATTAATACAGTACCAAAACCACCATCAGTACATAAATACATTACCAGAACCACCATCAGTACATGGCTACATCACCAGAACCACCGTCAGTACAGGAATACATCACCAAGCTTAGTACAGTGATCGATAGCAGTTTCTGGTTAAGCCTCATATACACTTGTATCCTGTCAACTTGCAACTCATAATAGACACTTAACAATGATAAAGAGATACTGGCAGTTGTTTTTACTAGTCATCATCAGATAGCAGATCATACAAAAACCACAGTACTGATGAGGTACAGTAAGCATCACAAATAAACATATACATCCAGGTACCTTATATATGACATCTTGTCTGATTAAAGCTGTTCCCATCTACAATCCTTTTGTCATAGTAGACACCATGATGAGATTTTATTTTTTATTGTGAACAATAGTACAGCAACTAGGTCATGTAAAGCTTATGAAAGGTAACTAAAATGTGAAATATGCTGTGATTAGAAGTGGAACATGGTATAATATGACCTATTTAGTACTCATTGCAGTATGTACTTGGGATACATTGCTTGACCGTAGAGATGGCTGCATCATTTACCATCAAATTAAATTGCAGTGAGACACTTTACCAGGAATGAAAACAACACCAAATACTCCAACTGCACTGATAAGAGTATGTGATAGTGACTGACTCACCTATAGGCACTGCCACACTTAGCGATCGCACCAGCGATCACGACAATGTCACGACCTGGCGAGATCGCTAGTGCGATCGCTATGTGATCGCTAGTTAGATTCCAAACACAACTCATCAGCGATCTGTGATTCCAAACATATCTCATCAGCGATCTGTATAACGACCTCTGCGGTCGTTGGGAAAACCTAGTCCCACCTGCGACGCTGGTAAAGTCGTTCATAAAGGGTGTCACACTCAGCGATTCAGGATCACCAGCGGGACACCAACGACCAAAAAACGACTCAGAACGTTCATTAGCGATAAACGACATCTCAGCAGGGGCCACATCGCTGCTACATGTCACACACAGCTAAGTCGCTAACGAGATCGCTACTGCGTCATAAATGGTGACGTAGTAGCGATCTCGTTAGCGATCTCACTAGCGATCTCGCTTAGTGTGGCATACCCTTATCTCTCTCAGTTCACACTTTTCCTCACACACCATTATTTTTCCCTGCTGTGCTGTCACCCACTATCTGTACAGTTTATTCAATATTTTGTGTCTTTCTTTCCCTATCTGTATGGCTACACTATGACTACACTATTTGTTCACTCTCCAGCTTCACAACAAAATGGCTGCTGCACTTGCTGCTTCTGCTTTTATAAAGAGTATGATAGTCTTAGTCTAGTTGGCTGTGCTATAATATGATAGTTGCAAAGCATTATGGGGTAGCCGGCTTGGCCGCAAGCTCATCTCTGGCTGATTCAATCTTCTACAATGTGTAAAATGGTAGTAGCCATTTCAGGCAATTCATGCAACGCGAACTGCATTTTGTTCGAATTTGCCTGATTCAGAGAATTCCTAAAAATTTTACATAGATATGATTCACACCAAATCTATTCGATCATCTCTATTTGACAGGAGAATGCGAATGGGCAGAAATGCTGCAAGCTTGCTTGAAATGAATCAGTAATGTCACACATGCAAGTATCATAACTGTATAAAATGACAAAATATCAGATATGTAATAAATACAGGGTGATTCAAAAAGAATGGGACAAAATTATAGACTCAGTATTCATAATCGCGATAACATAATACAAATTTATTAACATGACATGACACACCATCCATCCAAAGTTTTATTTCTACACTAAATGTTTAAAGTGATTTCCACTGGTGAAGCGGCAGATATTTAGGCAGTAGTACAGTTGTGCCAGAATATCCTGAGGTATGAACTCCACTGTTTCAGTGATGCGTTGTCACAGGTTGTTCAGATTCTGTGGCTGGAAGGTTGCAGATACACTGAGTCCTTGATGAAAGCCCACACAAAGAAGTCACACGGTGTTAGATCTATTGATCGCGGAAGCTAGCGCAACCTTAGTGAATAGTTTCTGCTGTGGCTAATCCAATGTTCCAGTAGTGTTTCATTCAGGTATGGGCGAACATCAAAATGGAAATGTGGAGGTGCAAATTTGACAGATCTTCCTCTGTGGCATAAGCCATTTCTTTAACACGTTCAAGTAGGAGTGGCCAGTGATAGAATCCTTGACAAAAAAAGAAGGGACCATAGACGTTATACCTTCTGACTGCACAGAACACAATTAATTTAAGTCCCCCATGTGTTCGATAAGAGCACATGGTTTTTCTGAATTCAAATGTTGCGATTGTTCCTCCCACTGAGGTCAAAGGGTAGCCCCATCACTGAACACCATCCTGTCAGAGAATTTGTCCTGTTTCAATCAGTCTTGCTAGTCAATGCAAGAGTCAGGATGTTTCAGTCTGTTGCCTGGTTTCAGCTCCTGAAGATGTAATCTGTATTTCTTAAATGCAAATATTGTCAAGAGATCTCCCATACCGTGATTTGTCGCACCTGTAGTTCCAAACTAGTCAACCTGGTCAACGTTCTAGGACTTGGCTCTATACATGGCTCGAATCCAGTTAGCTGTCTGATCACACGGCTCTGGGCAGCCGGTAATTTTCCCCATGACAAAATGCACCCAGTGGTTTCTAATTGCTTCACCCAGCATGGAAATTGTCTCTTCAGAGAGGAAGAGGACTAGAACTCTAGTCCTCACCTATAGGAAGTAGCAATCCTAAAAGTCAATGCTGACCCTTTAATGAGCCTTGTCACATGACTTAAGGGGGTTTTACATTTAGCGATGCAGCAGCGATCCCGACCACGATACGACCCGGTCAGGAGCGCTGGTGCATCGCTAAATGGTCGCTACTTACCCTTCAGACGCGGCGATCCTGACGTCCTCCCACCCGCTTCCAGGAGGAAGCCCAGCAGGAAGTGCCCGACAAGAAATGGAGCTGCACA
>VIAB01021276.1:19765-31053 GCA_009801035.1 Oophaga pumilio
TTTTCCACCTCCCTAACTGGCCTGTACCCCCCCACAACTTTAGCCAAATAGCCCCTAGTTTTCAATGCATTACTATTATTATAAAGTAAATGAAGGTTGACAAGCTTAAGTAATAAGAATTGATGCCGTTGGCATTGAAATGGGCTCTGTAGGTGTGTTTACTGTCCTCCACTCACTGGCGACTGTTGTTCCCCATTGACTTGCATTGGGGTCGGGTTTCGTTTTTGGCCGAATTTCGACTTTTGCCATGAGCTAGTCGGCAGATCTCGTTCAACTAGACTTTTGTTAAAGTCGGATGGTCCAAAACCTGACTCGACCCTCCCAGAGGCAAAGTCACTCATTTCTAGTGGTATGTGCTAAAGGGGCCCACTGAGTATCTTTTGCCCAGGGCCCACGAAAACCTGGAGCCAGCCCTGCCCCCCCCACAACTTTAGCAAAATAACCCCCCAGTTTTCAATGTGTTACTATTATTATTATTATTATACATTTATATAGCGCCATTTATTCCATGGCGCTTTACATATGAAAAGGGAAAAATATAGACAGGTACAATAAACATGTGCTAGACAAGGGACGCACAAGTACAGAAGGAGAGAGGACCCTGCCCGTGAGGGCTCACAGTTTGCAGGGATGGGTGAGAATACACTAGGAAAGGGTCGTGCGATGGTTCAGTAGACTGAGGATCATTGCAGTTTGTAGGCTTGTCAGAACAGGTGGGTCTTCAGGTTCTTCTTGAAGGTCTCCGTTGTTGGTGAAAGTCTGATGTTTTGCGGCAGGGAGTTCCAGAGTATGGGGGAAGCCCGGGAGAAGTCTTGTATGCGGTTGTGGGAAGAAGAGATGAGGGGGGAGTCGAGAAGGAGATCTTGAGAGGATCGGAGGATGCGTGTAGGTAGATAGCGGGAGACCATGTCACAGATGTATGGAGGAGAGAGGTTGTGGATGGCTTTGTATGTCATGGTTAGGGTTTTGAACTGGAGCCTCTAGGCAATAGGAAGTCAGTGAAGGGCCTGGCATAGGGGAGAGGCTGGGAATAACGGGGAGACAGGTGGATTAGTCGGGCAGCAGAGTGTAGGATGGACTGGAGTGGTGCCAGAGTGCTAGAGGGGAGGCCAGACAGTAGGAGGTTACAGTAGTCGAGGCGGGAGATGATAAGGGCGTGCACTTTTTTTTGGTTTCATGGTTGAGGAATGCGCGGATCCGGGAAATATTTTTGAGTTTATTAGAAAGTAAATTAAGGTTACCAAGCTTAAGTAATAAGAATTGATGTCGTTGGCACTGAAATGGGCACTGTAGGTGTGTTTACTGTCCTCCACTACCTGCCAACTTTTATTCCCCATTGACTTGCATTGGGGTAAGGTCGAGTTTCAGTAGGACTTTCGACTTTTTCCGATAGTCGGACGATTTCATTCGACTCGACTTTTGGGAAAGTCGGGTGGTCCGAAACCTGACTCGACCCTCCCGGAGGCAAAGTCGCTCATCTCTACTGCCTAATTTTTTGGAGTAAAATATAAAATTACTAGCTTTGTTTCTCCTTGTTCTATAAACATATCTTCACGACTTCCATGTTAAATTAAGCCAATGCTACTGATCGCGTGGCTTCTGACCCGATATTAATAGAACCAGGAGCTGGTGGCAGCAAAGTGTGTTCTGGGGTACCTGGGAGACTCTGACTGTGACGGACGGGGTTTGACAAGGGTATATCCTGCCTGGGACGGGAATATGTTATCGCCCTCACTGCAGAGTGCCTAATAGCCAGTACACATCCAGGCGGCCCGGCTGGAGACTACTTATCCTAGGTGCAGTTCCCTGACTGACCTGAGGGTAAGGAAGGTGCCAGAGAACTGCAAGTTCCAAAACCAGAACTGGAACTCTAACCAAACACCCCCAGTTCGTCACATATTGGCGGCAGCCGTAGGATCATAAACCGAATCCCATCCCCTGTGCCGTTCCTCACATATTGGTGGCAGCAGTGGGATCATAAACAAATAGATCCCCCCTGCAATTCGTCATACCTTACATTTTTGACCAATAGTACTGTATGAAGCTGATATTTGTGCCATCTGAGTGTGATTGTAAAAAAAAATTTGGAGATGTTGCATGAGGTATCGGGTCTCCCAGCTAAAAAGGCTTATACTGCTCCCTTAACCACCAGGTCCTCATTGAAACTTCAATTCAAAGCTGTAAATGCTGGCCTAGACCTTGATACCTCATGCATGGCCCATGGCTGACTGCTGTTGTGCCATTTGCAAATTTCTACTGTGGGTAAATTGATGACACTTTTCATGGTGTCTGCCCCTAATTTTAGCTGTTTGGGAAGCTTTTTGTCACCCCTTAAGTTGTTGTGTATACATTTGGTTTGGCCTCCCATTGAATTTAATGGGGTTCGGGTAGATTCGTTGAACTGTTCGGCAAACGTTTAAACGTTCGGTGAATCAAACCGAACTGAACCTTAAAAGGTTCGCTCATCTCTACTGTCAATCAACTCAGATTTCAGGTCATAGACAGTGTACCACACTTTAAAAGATGTGGGGATAGAATTAAACTTTTGAAAGAAAAAGAAATTATGTGGATTAGATTATTGGGGATGATGTATCCCAGGGGTCTGGAAAAGGAATACGATCTATTATTTTTTATCTAATTATATGTTTTCTTATTCTGAAGGCTTGTGGAACTCAACACCTTAGTGTGAGTATAGAGAGTAAAAGTGAGTGAAATAACATTGTCTATTTTACATATAGTACAGTATAGTTGGAACATTCACACGTGATGCATACAGTGGTTTTGGTGGATTTTTTCCACATATCATGTATATTTTATTGGCAGTATAACACTACATGAACCTGGATACATATTGGATATCACATTAATATATAGATCTATTTTTCAATACTCACCAGATGTGAATAAATGCCAAACATTAGTAAGAATTAGGTCCCTAGTGGCTATCACAGCTGACAACAACACAGCATTATATGACCTATCCATATACAGAATGTGATGCCTCTAAATGTGACTAGTGCACATTTTCATATACAGTAACCATTTAGCAGTACTGTACGGCTTTATCTAAGCTGAAAATAGCCCCTTCCATGAAGAAATGTGGTGACCACAGGTTCGCCTTATTAAAATCATTCAGCAAATACACAGCCTCCATGGGAGAAGCCATTGCTTTATACCATCCAGCCACAGGACTATGGAGTGGGCAGTCACTAGTCCACATGATGTAATTAAAGAAAATTACACACTGAGCAAAGCAATAAAAAGTATTAACGTGTGTCTTGCAAGATATCCAACAGTGAAAAAAAGTGAATATACTTAAGTGCTTGCTTATGGAATAAATGGCAGACCATTCGGAAACATAAATGTTGATACTGAAGGAAAAGCTGAACTGTGTGGTCAAATGAATAATAGTACAAACCAGTGATTATAAGTAATAAGGTACAAATTTAAGAAAAATGAGAAAACTGAATCAGCAACCGAGATCTACCCAAAGTATGTCAAAAAATTGTACAAGAAAAGAGACAAGAGACATGCTATGTAACAAGGACCACCAATTAAATATTCAAAAATTACAAAGTTTATTTGAGTCAACACAACACCCAAGGATTAAAAACATGTAAAAGCAGATTATATTATATGTACCCCATAACAGGGTAAACCCACCGGACATGAAAGCACCAAATATAAAAAATCTGTAAGCAGATAATATAATGCTAATAGTGGTAGTCCAAATCCAACAATTCTGGCCATCGGTCAATGTGTTCTTAACACCTGTATGTGTGACAAAAGATATATTCTAGGAACTCACTACAACCAAAGGAAACCATTAGACATATATGGCTTGAACAGGCATGGCAGAGATAAATTTATCTGTGCTCCTAGTTATAACATAGCACAATAAGGAAGATGAAATAAGGTGATTAGAATAAATAATATACAAATAATTATATATAATATCCCCCTTTATACAGTACAGACCAAAAGTTTGGACACACCTCATTCAAAGATTTTTCTGTATTTTCATGACTATGAAAATTGTAGAATCACATTGAAGGCATCAAATCTATGAAATAACACATGTGGAATTATACATTACACTTTACAAAAAAGTGTTAAACAACTGAAAATATGTCTTATATTCTAGGTTCTTCAAAGTAGCCACCTTTTGCTTTGATTACTGCTTTGCACGCAGAAAAGGTGAACAGATGGACTCTACATGCCTGGTTCCCACCGTGAAGCATGGAGGAGGTGGTGTGATGGTGTGGGGGTGCTTTGCTGGTGACACTGTGGGGGATTTATTCAAAATTGAAGCGGTGAGCGGTCCAGCTCACCCCAAACCATCTCGATTAGGTTCAGGTCTGGTGACTGTGGAGGCCAGGTCATCTGGCGTAGCATCTCAACACTCTCCTTCTTGGTCAAATAGCCCTTACACAGCCTGGAGGTGTGTTTGGGGTCATTGTACTGTTGAAAAATAAATGATGGTCCAACTAAAAGCAAACCGGATGACATAGCATGCTGCTGCAAGATGCTGTGGTAGCCATGCTGGTTCAGTATGCCTTAAATTTTGAATAAATCCCCAACAGTGTCACCAGCAAAGCACCCCCACATCATCACACCACCTTCTCCATGCTTCACGGTGGGAACCAGGCATGTAGAGTCCATCCGTTCACCTTTTCTGCGTGCAAAGCAGTAATCAAAGCAAAAGGTGGCTACTTTGAAGAACCTAGAATATAAGACATATTTTCAGTTGTTTCACACTTTTTTATAAAGTGTAATGTATAATTCCACATGTGTTAATTTATAGTTTTGATGCCTTCAGTGTGATTCTACAACTTTCATAGTCTTGAAAATACAGAAAAATCGTTGAATGAGAAGGTGTGTACAAACTTTTGGTCTGTACTGTATAACAGCAAGGAGAAATGTCAAAATAGATAAGCTGCTAGAATAAATATGGAGCAATATCAAGTTCAACACAGTATATTCCCTAATAAAATAAACCAGAGGCTGCTGGCAACCTGTGGCAACCATAAGTAAATTAAAATAAGGGGTCCCAAAGGCCTTAAATGAAGACAGTAACCTAGTTATTGAATACTATAGCAAACATCTGGTACAGCCATGGGGGCCCATTGTGCACCCTCATATGCCAACCTGTTTCTTGGGTGGTGGGAGGAATCGATGATCTACAAACATCAGACATTTCTGTCCAATATACTTACCTGTAACAGTACATTGACGACATTCTGTTGTTATGGACTTGCTCCTTTGATGACTGTAACTTATTCATCGAAGATTCAAACTGTAATGAACTTAATATCTATCATCTATCTGGATCTGAAGCTAACCATTGAGAATTCAGGGATCTCATGCAGTCTGTTTCTTAAGGCTACAGCGACAAATAGCCTCCTCTAAACAAGCTTCCATCCTCATCATCTAAAAAATGGGATTCCGAAAGTTTAATTCCTTGGTCTGAGGAGAAACTGCAGCACCAATATTAAATATCTGAAACAGGCAAGATATCTTTCTAACCACTTTAAAAGGAGGGGTTACCCACAGAAGACCATCTCTGGGGCTTTTCAACATGCCCTTCACCAAGATAGAAAAAACCTCCTTACTAATAAGGTACATGATTCTTCTCACCCCCTTTCTCTGATTGCCACATATAATAACCAGTGGTATGATATTCGGGAAGTTTTGGCCAATAATTGGGACATTCTTTTGAGAGACAAGAAAATCATCCCTTTTGTTCCAAATTCCCCTTGTCTGGTGGCTATGAGGGCTTAAAATCTGAGAGACGACCTCTGCCACAGTCATTATCATCGTCCAACTAGAAAATTGATCTTTCATGTCCGGTGGCCTCACTCTGGGATTCTGGGAGGCTTCTTATAGCCTCATTGTGGGGCCATTCCTTTTCACTTATACTCTGACCCTTGGCCGAGTGTGTGTGACACTGTTGTGTTTGTGCCTGTGCTTTGGGCCTGTGCTTCTTTGCGTCTGTTCGGTTCTGATTTGGCTTTGTCCCCGTTTAGCATTCTGCCAGCCCCTCTTGTACTGCACCACGCTCTCTGTGTATGACCTCTTGGGTACGTCCTGAAAATTCTCTGCCCGTCCCTCTTGTACTGCACCACTCTTAGTATATAACCTCTTGGCTACGTCTTGACAATTCCCTGTCTGTCCATCCTGTACTGCGGTAGCTCCGCCCACTCCTCTGACACTCGTTTACGTGACCGCAGGTCCTGTTGCTCCCAGTACCCAGTACAGCAACCTGACGTACCGCTCTCCTTAGGTCTCGTCCGTCCATACCCCTCCGTGATGCCAGACCTCGACCCCCTCGTATTGTTGGGTGAGTTACCCTGCTCAGCCGCGTTTAGTCGCTGGTGCTGACAGGGTCATTACACCTACATTAACCTTTTCTTCCTGAGTGTTACACTATTTCTCTAGACTATTTTGGTGTAAGAAATGTAAAAAAAACAGGCCACATATTGAACAGTGTGATATATCCATCAGACGCCTGATCTGTCTGTGGGCTTCAAATTGTGTCATTTCAGGGCTACAATCCACTGTATTTGCTGTCTGTTACCCTATTTCTATACACTATTTAGGGGTAGAAAATTTCCGTAAGACGCCAGATTTAACTGCGGGCTCTCAATTGTAGCATTTCAGGCCTACATTAACCTTTTTTTGCTGAGTCTTACTCTAGCTCTCTAGACTTTATTGGTGTAAAAAATTTAATAAACCAGGCCACATATTGAACAGTGTATTATCTTTGTCAGAAGCCTTATCTATCTGTGGGCTACAAATTGTGGCATTTCACGGCTACATTTCCCTTTTTTGCTGTGTCTTACCCTAGTTCAATAGACTATTTTGGGGAAAAAATTTAAAAATACAGACCACATATTGAATAGTCTGGTATCAGATGATTCATCTATCTGTGGTCTAAACATTGTGTCAATTCAGGACTACATTCCACTGTATTTGCTGTCTGCTTCCCTATTTTTATACACTATTTTTGGGTAAAAAGTAAAAACAAACAAGCCAAATTTTGAACATTGTGGTATCTCTGTCAGACTCCTGATCTATCTGGGGGCTACAAATTGTGGAATTTCAGGGCTACCTTCCACCATATTTGCTGTCTGTTGCCCTATTTCTATACACTATTTTGGGGTAAAAAATAAAAAAAACAGGCCACATATTGAACATTGTGGTATCTCCGTCAGACGCCAGATTTATCTGCGGGTTTCAAATTGTAGCATTTCAGGCTTACACTAACCTTTTTTTGCTGAGTCTTACACTAGGTCTCTAGACTATTTTTGGGTTAAAAAAATTTCAAATACAGACCACATATTGAATAGTCTCATATCGCCATCAGATGCCTGATCTATCTGTGGGATGCAAATTGTGACATTTTGGGGCTATATTCCACTGTATTTGCTGTCTGTTTCCCTATTTCTATACACTATTTTGGGGTAATAAATTAAAAAAACAGGCCACATATTGAACAGTGTGGTATCTCCATCAGATGCCTGATCTATCTGTGGGCTAAAAATTGTTGCCTCCATTCCACAGTTTTTACTCTGTCTTACGCTAGTTATTGACACGAGTTTGCTAAAAAAAAAAAATTACTGTCCAGATATTTGAAAGTGCAATTTTCCTACACACAGAGCACATCTAAGTTTGCTCCCAATTCAGCCTTTTGTAGTGAACGTGGAAAATATTGTACTCCATTTAAAATGGGAAAGGCGTGTGGCAATGGATGGGGAAGTGGACGTGATGGTGATGGTGCATGCAGAGTCAAAGGCTGTGGGCAAGCTGAACTTGTGCCACAGCAAACACCCACATCTTCTCGCAAGAGAATCCTGTCCAAATTCATAGGGGACGGCAGAACAGCACTCTTGAAACCAGAGCAGTGTGAAAAGGTAGTTGGTTGAATAGTGGATAATACTTCAAGTTACTTTGCTACCACCGCCAGCACCCTGTTCCATACAGTTAAGTCTGAGTAGCCATGAGTCTGGACCACATATTTCTCACCCTGATCCTGCTTCCTCCTGCCATGCCGAGTGCTAGAAGACAACTGATCCCACAGTTGGACACTTTGAAGAGCTGTTCACTTTTCCATTTATAGATTCGGGCCTCTTGCCCGGTCCTCTTGAAGAGGGGCAAACTGAGATTGCATGTAGTGATGCACAAATATTGGAGCAGCCACGTTCACACGGAGCCGACGGTTGGAATGTGTCAAAAGAGGTGGACGATGATGGGACAAAATTGCCAGAAAGTCAGGAGGAGGAACAGGGTGCGGAAGTGGAAGAGGAGGTGATAGATGGTAAAGTAACTGACCCAACCTGGCATGAGGACATGCAGAGCGGGGACAGCAGCACACAGGGAGAGGGAGGCGTAGCACCACAACAGGCAGGAAGAAGCACTGTAGTGACCGCAGACAGAAGGCAGGCAACCGTTCCTCGTAACACCAACATGACAGAAGTTGGCAGTAAAACTGTTAGGTCTTCCCTAGTCTGGTTGTTTTTTAAAGCCACTGCTGATAGCCACCAAACAGGATATTTGCAGCACCTTCCATGCCCGCATCAGCAGGGGTAGCAAAACTACCAACCTGACCACCACCAGCATGATCAGGCACGTGGCAGCAAAGCACCCGACTTTGTGGGCTGATCCCCAGTGTCCAGGAGTCTGCGGGTGACACCACTTCTGCTGTTGTGCGTGAAACCCCTGTCCTTGTTGCCTGCGAAGATGCCTCCTGCCTTGCACCTGTCGTTGCACAAACTCAACTACCACCATCATCAAGCACATCAACGTCTTTGCCCCAGCGCAGCCTTCAGTTTCCCATACTACAGTCATTGGAACGCAAGCGGAAATACCAAGCCAACGCCCCACAGGCCACATTACTAAATTCACACATTTCTCGTCTGCTTGCGCTCACAATCTTGCTTTTTAGGCTCATGGAGACGGAAGTTTTCCACAAACTGATGACGGCAGCTGTCCCAAGGTACTCTGCCCATGCCGCCACTATTTCTCCTGGTGTGCCGTGTCGGCATTACACAAGCATGTGTCCCACAACATTACCCATGCCCTCAACAATGCATTTACTGGGAAAGTACACTTAACCACAGACACGTGGACAAGTGCTTCTGGGAAGGGACGGTACATCTCACTGACGGCACACTTGGTTAGCATAGTGGAAGCTGGGACCCAGTCAGACCTTGAGATGGAACACGTCCTACCAATGCCGAAGATTGCAAACCCTTGGTCAATTAGGGTTGCCCCCACAATCTAGAGCTCCAGCACGTCATCCTCCTCCTCCTCTTCAGCCTGCACCTCTGAAATGACCACATCAGTCCCAAGCTGGAAGCATTGAAGCACTGCCTCAGCAAAGCGGCAACAGGCTGTGATGAAGCTAATTTGCTTAGGTGACAAACCACACAATGCTGAAGAGTTGTGGACAGATCTGAAAGAGTAGGCAGATCTGTAGCTGACACCACTGAACCTACAGCCAGGCATGGTCATGTGTGACATTGGCCTAAACCTGGTGGCGGCTCTGAGGCAAGGCGAGCTCAC
Organism: Oophaga pumilio; assembly: GCA_009801035.1. Classification (NCBI taxonomy): domain Eukaryota; kingdom Metazoa; phylum Chordata; class Amphibia; order Anura; family Dendrobatidae; genus Oophaga; species Oophaga pumilio. The sequence continues at coordinate 29,330 of VIAB01021276.1, forward strand.
ACACGTACCATGCCTGGCCCATGTGCTTAACCTTGTGGTTCAGCGGTTTCTCAAAACCTACCCAGAGCTCCCGGATAAGCTTGTGAAAGTCTGCCTACTGTGTGCTCATTTCAGACAGTCAGCTACAGCTTCAGCCACCCTTGCCATGCTTCAGCAGCATTTGCTCTCTACTCCTTGGAGGTCCTGGCCTGCCCTGCTGGTAACATTTTGTCAGAGCGGGTTTTTATTGCCGCTGGTTGAATTATAACTGATAAGCGCATCCGTCTGTCAGCTGAAAATGCTGACAGGCTGACTCTTATAAAAATGAACAAGGGCTGGATTAGGGCAGAATTCTCTACACCATTGAATGATAACAGTGAAACATAACCTCCAAAACAGTGTATTTTTTTGGGAGGTGTACTACCATGCACCTCTTCACACCCACACATAGGTATACATTTCCTTACTTTGGCTATTTGGTGTGTTATCCTCCTACTTCTCCTCATCCTCATCATCCACCACCACTAGATCAACATGGTGACCGTGATCCGTGATGCAAGAGCCAACTTATTGTGTAAAAGTGTGTTTTTGATGCCCTTTTCATTCAAAATATTTACACAGTAGGTTGATGTGTACACCCAGGGGGAAATGTTTGTCAGCCCATACACTTAGTGTATGGGCATTCCAAGTATAGGGGACCCGCTCCTTTAAACAGGGAAGATCTATTTCGGAGGCCATCCTCCACATCTCTTCAGACACCACCAAAAGATCACCAGGGTGAACGTGTTCCGTGCTGCAACAGCCACTTTATTGTTTTGCAAGGGTGTTTAGGATGTCTGTAACAAAAAGTATTTACACAGGGGGGGAATGTTTTTCAGCCCATACACTTAGTGTATCGACATTCAGATCAGGAGACCTTCGTAGCCATTCAACTGGCCCTTGACAACCAATCCACTTTCCAGGAAACTGAAGATGGAACGTTCCCTTAGTCATGGGCCAGTTGAATGGCCACCAAGGTCTCCTGATCTGACCCCATTAGACTTTTGTCTTTGGGGTCATCTAAAGGCAATTGTCTATGCTGTGAAGAAACGAGATATGCAGCATCTGAAACAACGGATACTGGAAACCTGTGCTAGCATTTCTTCTGCGGTGTTGCTATCAGTGTGTCAAGAGTGGGAGAAGAGGGTTTCATTGACAATCCAACACAATGGGCAGCACTTTGATCACATTTTATAAGTGATCATAAACTTGTAAATAACTCCTGAAATAATAAAGTTAAGTTAAAACCAAGCACACCATTGTTTTTCTTGTGAAATTCTCAATAAGTTTGATGTATCATATGACCGTCTTGCCATTGATAAAAATAAAGTTGGATCCAAAATCGCTGACTTCAAAATGTCCGCCATGGTCACCACCCATCTTGAAAAGTATACTAATGTGCCACAAGCAGGAGTTTATATCACCAACCATTCCCATTTTATTTATGTGCATTCATATAAATGGCTCACCCTGTATTACCTGCAACTATAACCTATTAATGTAATTCTGCAACCTCTCATATTGTGGATACTTGCAGTAAACTCTTACTGAAAGGAGGGAAATTATGTGTCTAAAATAGCTTGAGTGGCCAGTGTAAAAATGGAAAACTTAAAAATCAAAATTAGAAATTAAAGGAAAACCAAAAACAAGGTCCAGCAAACCTAAGTCCAGCACCTACTTATTACATATAAGTCTAGTATACAGGT
>VIAB01021282.1:10853-21529 GCA_009801035.1 Oophaga pumilio
AAATTCCACAGGCAAATCTGCAACGTGTGCACATACCCTTATACGCCTTGCATGCTCCTCTGGGACATCAAATATGCAAATTGCCTCTTCAGAGAGGAAGAAGAGGACTAAAACTCTAGTGCCACCTATTAGACGTAACAATTCTAAAAGTCAATGTTAACCTTTTAATGAGTCTTGCCACAAGACTCAGGATAAAAGCCAAACAAGAATCTCAATTTGCAGCCAGTGTGTTTCGGGGTGTTGCCCTAATGAAAAATCATTACAAGAGGAGAAAGAAGCAGATTTCTCTGATAAGATAACTTACAAAGTGGCTTATTTTATGTGTACTATTGATTTATAAAATAAAAATTAAAATGACGGTTACTTTTTAAGTTCCAGTAGATAACATGGCTATGTACTCCGGTCTAAATTTTGAAATTATTACCACCCGACGTGACAGGAAACAACAAAATACTTGTTTTTATTGCGACAACATGCATCAAAATCTTTCACCTTTTTATCTGCATGTCACAAGGCATACAATGTTCTGAAGTTTTTTTTTTCTTAAATCTTTTGCATATTATACTTTCACTCCCGCTCCCCTTCACCTTTTCAAGTTGTCAGTGTATATCTGTTATAAAGCATGTCTGAAATCCTGGATGTACATGCAAATCTGCATTATATCATTTGTTCTTGGTGGTAGTGTGCACAAATTTGCACTTAAGGCATTGTCACCTTTCAGAAAATCCAGGTCCTGGGTACAGTTTCTTCTAATAGTAAACGACGCTTCCCTCACCATTCAGTGTGCAGCACCGCTGCCAATCATTGAGCTCAGAGGACCTACCTGCGTTGACTGAACACCCTGACTCAGAGCCGTTGCGCTCATTGATTAAATGCCATGCTGGCTGCGGGAGGGACATCAGATCCGTGGCGGAAGCTCAGCAGTGGACGGTAAGTAAATCGCAGTTTATGTTTTTTATAATGAGTAACACAGCAGGGACCAAGATTTTATGAACGACGGCTACTCTTAAATTTTGATTTCACATACAGTCCTGGTCGAAAGTGTTTTCACCATTGAAATTGTTCCAGAGAATGAAGAATTTCTCTCAGAAACTTAATGCACTTACACCTTTTGTTATACACATTTATCTCCTTTGTGTGTATTGAAAAACCACACAAAATCAAATAAAAAAGGCAAACTGGACATAATTTCTTACAAAGCCCCAAAAATGGGCTGAACAATTGTTGGCAACTTTCCAAAATTGTGGGTAAACAACTTTGTGCATTTTATGCTCGTTCAAACTCACCTTTCGCAAGTAACAGGTGTGGGCAGTATGAAAATCATACCCGAAACCAGATAAAAAGGGGAGAAGTTGACTCAATATTTGAATGTCTGTGTGTGCCATACTAAGCAGGGAGAACAGAAAGAGAAAAGAACTGTCTGTGGACTTGAGATTGTTGATATTTTTCAACAATTTTGGTTCTCAAGGTTACAAGTCCATCTCCAGAGATATTGATGTTCCTTGGACCATGGTGCGCAACACAATCAAGAAGTGTAAAACCCAAGCCACTGTAGCTAATCTTCCTGAACGTGGCCAGCAGAGAAAAATTGATGAAAGGTTGCAATGCAGTCCGGATGGTGGATAAGCAGCCCCAATCAACTTCCAAAGAAATTGAATCTGTCCTGCAGGCTCAGGGTGCATTAGTGTCAGCACAAATTATCAGACGGCATTCGAATAAAATGAAACACTAACAGGAGATCTAGCAGTACCAAACTGCTGACAGACATTAAAAAGCTAAACTGAAGTCTGCCAAAATGTACATGAGTAAGCCAAAATTCTTCTGGGAAAGCGTCTTGTGGACAGTGGAGATCAAGATAGAGTTTTTTGGTAAAACACATCATTCTACTGTTTATTGAAAACAGAATGAGGCTTACAAAGAAAAGAACAGAGTACTTACAGTCAAATATGGTGGAGGTGCAAAGATGTTTTGGAGTTGTTTTGCTGCCTCTGGGTACTTTGGCTGTGTGGAAGGTATCATGAAATCTGAAGATTACCAAACGATTTGGGGCTGCAATGTAATGCCCAGTGTTAAAGCTGGGTTTCTGTCCTAGGTCATGTGTCTTCCAGGAGGACAACGACCCCAAACATACTTCAAGAAGCACCCGGAAATGGATAGAAACAAAACACTGGAAAGTTCTAAAGTGGCCAGCAATGAGTGCGGTTTTAAAATCCAATTGAACACCTGTGGCGGTGGACAGATCTTTAAGTTGCTGTTGGGAAAAGGCACTCTTCAAATATGAGAAACCTCGAGCAGTTTGCAAAAGAAGAGTGATCCAAAATTCCAGTTGTGAGGTGCAAGACGCTTGTTGATGGTTATAGGAAGCGATTTATTGCAGTTATTTATTCCAAAGCGTGTGCAACCAAATATTAAGTTGAGAGTGCCAACAATTCTGTCCTGCCTATTTTCGGGGTTTTGTGTGAAATTATGTCCAATTTGCCTTTTATTTCTCTGTTTTTTTTTTGTTGTTCCAATACACACAAAGAAAATAGAGGTGTATAGCAAAACATGTGACCTAAAGTCAGGCTGAGCTTGAGATTACAAGTTTCTACTGATATGAAGCGGTATGGACACAGCTTACTAAAGGAAGGGACACTTTTGTTTTTAACCATTATCAAATTTCCTTTCCAAGGTTCTCCTGCATGAAAGTTATACTTGTCTAGAAAGCAATTTTAATCTTACTTTGTATTTCACTGCAGAACAAAAAGTGCAAGAATATTACTGAAAACACATAGTAACATTTTACACACACTAAAAGTTATCTTTGTTCTGTGCTAGTCGGTAGATTGAATTAAAGAAAAAAAAATTATTAAAATCACCTCTTTTAACTTTTTAATGTCCTCCTGAACTTGTTTATTGGCAGCATTCACCATTTCCAACTTTCTACTCCATTCTTCCAGCAGACTGTCACGAATATTACCTCTTCCCTCCTCAGCCTCTTTGCTAACACAGTTGCAGGATATAGAAATGGCAGCAGGATGGGGTGCATCATTGTGGCGCTCTTTTAGATGAAGGTTATGCCTTTTTAGCTCTTCTATCTCTTTCACAAGGGAATCTATTTCATCCTAAAACACACAAGACACATGCTGAAGGGTAATAATTGTGATACAGACACGTCTTTACATGGCACTTTTCACTAAGCAACAGCCACACTCAATCTTGCCACCGAAACTAGATAGCGAATGTATACTGCAGATTTTACTATATGGAATGTTTTCTTCTAATCTGATAAAATTTTTACACATAATGTTTTAAGGTCATTTGAGCAATCCATAACCTTTACTCCCATGATAAATCCTGTACATGGCTGTGACATATTAGTACATAATGTTCTGTGCACTATAGCTGCTCCACACAATACACGGATTTAATAGTTATGTTTTTTTATTTGTATGCATTTATTTTTAGCATCTACAAGTTTACAACATTTCTTTTTTAATGTTTAGATTTTAGGCTTGCAGGAAAACGTCGTCTTTTTTCTTACTGTCTGCTTTCCTCAAATACAGATTACACATAATACTGATCTGTACAGAGCCATGTACAGAAGATCCAGATTGCGTCCCAGCATCCAATGTGCAGAGAATCTCTGAGATTATTAATGGTGTCACAGGGTTCAATAGCAGCCAGACATGTAAAAGCAGCTGCTTCTGAATTTATTGGGAAGTTTTCATCTTTTATCTTCAGGAGTGCACCACACAGACATCAATCTCTTAAGGGTATGCCACACTAAGTGAGATCGCTAACGAGATCGTTACTGCGTCACCATTTATGATGCAGTAGCGATCTCGTTAGCGACTTTAGCTGTGTGTGACATGTAGCAGCGATGTGGCCCCTGCTGAGATGTCGTTGATCGCTCATGAACGTTCTCTGAGCCGTTTTTTGGTCGTTGGTGTCCCGCTGGTGAGCCTGAATCGCTGAGTGTGACACCCTTTATGAACGACTTCACCAGCATCGCAGGTGGGACTTGTTTTTCCCAACAACCGCAGAGGTCGTTATACAGATCGCTGATGAGATGTGTTTGGAATCACAGATCGCTGATGAGATGTGTTTGGAATCACACAGCTAAGTTGCTAACGAGATCGCTACTGCGTCATAAATGGGGACGCAGGTGCGATCTCGTTAGCGATCTCGCTTAGTGTGGCATACCCTTTAGGTTCCTGATTGCCGAGCGCGGGGTAGTACTGAAGATTGACAGTTCATGGCACCATGTCTGCATCTCTGGTGTGCAATGTGATCTCCGATGCTGCAAGCAGGGGCAGATTTGCCTCTGAAGCATCACAGGAGTGCAGAGATACTGAACCTATACAGATCCTACAAGCTTTAGAGCAGCGCCTGCAAGCTCTCTAGCAAATAGCTTATAAATGCTGCTTGCCTAGGAAACCTACCATCTCTGATACATTTCTTTGCTGCAGTCTGTTTGTAATTTGCTTCTGCCCAGATTCAGCCAGATGGCGGCTGCTATTTTTCAGAACCCTTAAAAGGCAAACAACATGTAAAAAAAAAAAAAAATCCTTATACTCATCTTACCAATCACCTCTCTGCGCTTCCTATCTGGTCCTGGCCACATTTTCAGATTGCCACCGGAGCCGAAATCCCCTCATCAAATTTTTTAAGTTCCAGCCCAGCTTGGAGGATTCTGCACATAAGGTGATAGCTTGATGATGTGACATCATGTGCTGTGATCCGGCGCGCACATGCACAGAACCCTCATTGAGTCCGGTGTCTTGGCCCAGCATGAGAAACCTGGACATTTCAGTGTGAGCAACGGTGATCTGAAGATGCGGTAAGGACCAGACGGGCGATGGTGAGGAGCGGAGGGGCTGGAGATGTGCACAGTAATGTGAGTAAAAGGATTTTTTTTAAACATTTTTTTTTTTTCACATCTTGCGTTAATTATACTCTGAGGTCTGGAAAGGCCCAAAAGCTTAAAGGGAACCTGTCAGCTGGATTGTGCACAGTAACATACACAGTGTTAGGTCAGCACCGTTATACTGATTAAAATGATACCTTGGTTGATGAAGATCTAAGTTACTTACCGTTAACGGAATTTTAAACAGCCCATGACAGCACCACCTGAGAGAGGGTATCTGCCCACCAGGACAAAAAATCTACTGAATAAAAAGGCAGTACCTCTCCTCCGTATCAGTTTGGTTTCAGAGCATGAGAGGACCTCCAAACAGTTAGTTAGCACAACCTTCACCAAATACATTTTCTTAACACCCTTAATAGTGCACACCATAAGTGACAAAGCGGGGGAGGGAATATAGGGGTGCTGTCATGGGCTCTGTAAAATCCTGTTAACGGTAAGTAACTTAGATTTTTTCAAAGGACAGGTCAGCAGAGGAGGATAGATTGAGACAATAGTGCCTATACAAGGAAGTAGGAGAAGACCATGTGGCTGCCTTACATATTTATTCGATGGACACCTCTGCTCTCTCGGCCCAAGAGGTCGCCATAGCCCTGGTGGAATGTGCTCTCAGATCTCCAGGAACTGGTCTTCCACTAGAGATGTAGGCTAAGCTAATGGCATCACTTATCCATCTAGCTATTGTCCCCCTTGTGACACTACATCCATTCCCATTTCCCTGGAAGGACGCGAATAAGGCCTTATCTCTTCTACTCTGTCTAGTTCTGTTTAAGTACTGAACCAGTACTCTCCTGACATTTAATGTGTGAAGTCTCTGTTCTTCAGATCTTGGTTCACTGAAGAAGGAGGGAAGAATTACCTTGACTCCTATGAAATTTGGAGCCCACTTTGAGGAGATATGCTGGATCAGGTCTCAACACGACTCTATCCTCTAATACCTGCATGAAGGGGTGATTAATTGATAGGGCCTGCAAATCACTGACCCTACGTCAGGGCTACCAGAATCACGGTCTTGAGTCTCAATATTTTGTCCGATACGTCTTGTGAGTGTTCAAAGGGTGACTTTGTTAATGCTTCCAAGACTAAGTTCAAACCCCATGGAGGCATTTTTTGGAGCTGGTACTAGTCTAGGCCTCTGGCAGGCTTTTATGAACCTAACCACCCACCTATCTGCCGTCAGATTGTAATTGTAAAGGGCCACTAGAACCGATACTTACACCTTAAGGGTGCTAGTGGCCAGTCCCATTTCCAAAACCCTCTGAACAAATTCCAAGATTTGTCTAATTGGAACTGAATCCCCAACCGCTTTCCCTAAGAAGGGTAGAAAAATATTTGAAGTTGAGAGTCCTCAGTGGTTGATACCATCTTTTCAGTTAGCAATTAAAAGGTATCAACCACTGAGGACTCTCAACTCCAAATATTTTTCTATCTACTGGCTAACACGGTACAAAGATATACATCTTTACTGTACCTAAGAAGGGTAAGAATTTTGACCATATTCTGCCATAAATTTTAGTCGTTATAGGTTTTCTGCTCTACATCAGAGTAGCTATCAGGACCTGAGAAAACTCCCTTTGCATCAGCAATGCCCTCTCAAAATCCAGGCCGTCAAATGAAGACCAAATTTCTGGGCCCTGCCTGAGGAGACTTGGAATATCCGGGAGAACCCAGGGGTCTGTCAAGGACATTCTCCTTAGCCATGAGAACCATGGTCTTTTAGACCAGAAGGGAGCAATGAGGATGACATCTGTCCTCTCCTCCCGAATCTTCTGGCGTACTGCCTGGATCAACATTAACGGAAATGCGTACGTTAGCTGAAAGTTCCAAGGGATTTGTAGTGCATCCACAGCATATGGCCTTTCTCTTGGGTCTAGGGAACAGAAGCTGTCTGTCTTCCTGTTTTTCCTTCTCGCAAATAGATCCATCTCTGGCCACCCCCAAAGATTCGCAACCGGCTGGAAAACCAATGGATCTAGCTCCCATTCCCCTTGTCTCAAGGCTGTCCGGCTGAGGAAATCTGCCTCCTCGTTTTCCTTCCCTTTATATGCAAGATCGATAGCTGCAGTTGGTGTTCTTCTGTCACCTGGAGAATCTCCTGAGCCAGCTGCATTAATGTTCTGGACCTTGTGTCTCCCTGATGATTGATGTATGCTACGGAGGTTCGATTGTCCGATAGTATACTGACATGGTTTCCTTCTAACCGAGGGAGGAAATTTATCACTGCTTCTTTTATGGCAATCAGTTCTCTACAGTTTGAGGAACTGCTTGCTTGTGCTCCGGACCAGACCCCCTGTATTAGATTGTCTCTGAGATGTGATCCCCACCCTTCCACACTCGCGTCCGTCATTATCACGTCTAATATTGGGAGGGACTATGGGACGCCGCGCGACAGATTCTCTGGATTCACCCACAAGGTTATGGTAACTGAGAGTCTCTTGGGAAAGCAGGATCTTTCCTTCTAGGCGACCAGACAGTCTTTTTTTTCCCCCTTAGAACCTCCTGCTGCAACGCTCTGGAATGGCACTGGGCCCACTGTACCGCAGGAATACATGAGGTCATAGAACCTAGGAGGGACATGGCCTTCCTGAGGGGCATGACTGGGTTGGACAGGACTGCTGACACTAAGGCTATCATCTTGTTCTTCTTCTCCTCTGAAAGGAGACAAAGCAGTTTCTCTGAGTCTATGGTAAGCCCTAAGGACTGAACCTTCCCAGGCTGCAGTCTTGATTTTTTATATTTATCATCCAGCCTAAACTGGACATGGTTCTCTGGATGAAAGTTAGATGAGCTTTGCATTCCTGCTCCGTACTGCCGATTACTAAAAAGTCGTCCAAGTAAGGCACCACTAGTATGTCCTTTTCTCGTAAGTGTGCCGTTACCTCAAAAATTATTTTGGTAAAGATTCTTGTCATGGCTGTTATGTTTTGGTAGCTGAGGAGAGCAGGCAAAAACGGCAATACACCAGAGAGGTTGGAATCTACTGGATTGCAGTACCTTGACTAACCACCACAACTAAAGGCAGCCGTGGAGCGTTCCTACGTTGGTCCTAGACGCCTCGTCACAGCCTGAGAGGCTAACTACACCTAAAGATAGAAAGAGGAAAGCTATCTGCCCCGGAGCAGATCCCCAAAGAACATAGGAAGCCCCCAAACATGTAATGTCGGTTAGACAAGAGGAAATACAGACACAGACAGAAAATAGTATGAGCAAACGCTGGGGCCCAATCTGCCTAAACAGAAAAAGGATAGGAAGGATACTTACTGCAATTCAAAAAAACCTAAAAAAAGCCAACGCTACTAATTGCAAAAACACCTGAGATCACACGACCTCTACCACCTAAATTAGTTCTCTGGTGTAACAAAACTAAGCCGCAGCCACAGAAAAAAACTGGAAAAGGCAAATGAACAAACAACAGTGGCTCCAGAGGAACCGAGAGGAGACCAAGCCCCCCGGGGAGGGGAACCTGGCCAACCTCACAGAAATGCAGAGAAAAATGCAAATGGAAAGCACAAAAACAAAAAACAGAAAATATCTTATCTGAGAGCAGGAGAAGAGGCAAGACTCAGCAAGCTTCCAAGTGAACCAGGAAACAACGTTGAGACAAGAACAATTGATCACCGGCAACCATGATGGGGGAAACCTTCCTTATATCCAGCCAGTCTGTAATTCCTGATTGCCAATCCTCATTGAATGGTTCAGTACTGTTTGTAACCACCAGAGGGAGCTTCTGCTCAGAATTCATTTCTAACACATGGCCATTCGAAGGGCAGCGCTCTGTACCGAAAATGCCTTAGCTGACCTCTGACATGCACTGCTACCCTTAGAAATTGTTGGTGTTCCTGATGGATGGGGACATGATAATATGCGTCTTTGAGGTCTAAGACGCTCATATAACGGCCTGGGAATAGGATTTTGATTGCAGTCTTTATGTACTCCATCTTGAATGGCCTGTAGACCAAGAATCGGTTGAGGCCCCTCAAACTGATTATTGTCCTGTATGATAGGTCTGGCTTCTTTATCAGAAACAGGGAATAGAATCCTCTCCCCTGCTGCTGAATAGGCACCTCCACCAGCACCTTCTTTTGAAGCTAGAGTAATACTTCTGCTTCCAGGGCCTGTTGTTCCTTCCAGGATCTGGGGGACGAGATCCTGAAGCTGTGCCTGGGGATGGACAAAACCTCTAACTTTAGTCCTGTTATTATAATGTTGAGCACCCATGGATTGGCCGAGATCTTCTCCCAGGTAGTTCGGAAGTGGGACAGCCTTCCTCCCACCTGGGGCGACCCATCACTTGGAGGATTCCCTGTATTTTGAGGAGAAACCTCCAAACATGAAGCCCTTGTTGCTTGGTCTGTTGTCCTTCCAGTCCTCCGGATTTTTGGGTGGCCTGCTTCTATTATAAGGTCTCCTCCGAAAGGAACTTCTAAACTGCGGGTGTGATACAGTAGGAAATCCTTTCTTTTTATCTGCTGCAATGTCCAAGATATTGTTAAAGGCTTGCCCAAAGAGGAATTTGCATTCACATGGGATGGAACATAATCTGACTTTGGACTGTGCATGCCCCGGCAAGCTCTTAAGCCAAAGAGCTCTACGGGCCTTGTTAGACAGGTTTGCCTACCTTGCCGCTAGCCTTACTGAGTCCACCGAGGCATCAGCTAAGAAGGACACTGCTCCCTGCAATAGAGGTAGATCCGTCAGAATCTCCTCTCTTGGGGTGTTGTACTTTAGGCGGTTGCTCAGCTGCTATAACCACAAAGATCTTACTGTGCAGGTGGCCGCTATTGATGGTTTTAATGAACCTGCTGAAGATTCCCATGCCTGTTTCAGGAAGGTCTCGGCTTTCCTGTCTAAAGGATCTCTGAGTGTTCCCAGATCATCAAATGGTAATGTAGATTTTTTGTCTAGGCTAAGTCAATTTTTGGGGTCTTTTCCCATATGCCACCTTATTCTTCCTCAAAAGTGTATCTCCTTTTTGAAGATGGTAGCGGCCCTTTCTTTTCCGGTCTTTTTCATTCCTTGTTGATGAGCATCTTGATGTTCTCATTAACCGGAAAGGAACATCTTTTTCTCTGACCCAGGCAGATTTAGTTGACTTGGGGTCTGAGATGCCCATGGTGGATCTTATGGCCCTAACCAGTCTGTCTGTATCCTATGTAAGAAAGCAGGGTCTACCCCCCTCACCCCTTATCAGAAGAGGATGATGACCTTGAACCCGATTTTACCTCAAGCTGTACAGATCCCTCGGATTCGGAATACAGTGATTCAAGCAGCATGCCCTTCTCTTTCCTTGCCATCAGATCCCTTAAGGATTCCTGGACTTCTGACCTGATAATGGACTTAAGGTCCATGGCAAACCTCGTTGTTTTGTCCGCTATATACACTGCTAGCATAGCCTTTTATGACTGGAACTAGGCAGATTTCATTTACACAGGGCACACTCCCTATTATTCTGTTTGGAGGTGCGCTTCAGGGGTCTTCACTATCAAGGAAACACAGAAAAGAGGGGGCGCCTGGTTTAAAGGAAACCTGTCACCAGTTTTAAGGATTAGCAGCTAAAAATATCACCTTATTAAGCATCTGCTATGCATTCCCTACATCCTTATAGAACCCCCATGTATACTCACAAAAATGTTTTTTAATGTGTCCCACGCTGTATGGTAATTTCTCAGTCCAGTCCGATGGGCGTGTTTTCGGGTCTCTACCACGCCCATCGGCTGTTGGTCGCCATCATACATCATAGATAACGCCTCTTGCCCCGTGCGACATCTTG
>VIAB01021285.1:0-20557 GCA_009801035.1 Oophaga pumilio
TACATTGAATACGTGGAATACATATATATTTCCATGACAGTGGTACCACGTGACCGCTGAACACAGCAAGAGTTGCGGCGCTGGAGACCATCTGAGAAGCAGGGAAGTGCAAAGACCGCGCCAGGAGGGGGTGAGTATGATCTGACAGCCGCCAGCTCCTGCGCTCCCACTCCCCCGCCTAACCCCTAGGACAATGACATCACTTGTCATCCACCTCTACCTCCCGGTGACTCAATGTCAGCAGTAGCTGTGATCTGGCTGCCCCTTCCCCCCGCACAGTGCTCACCCCCATCACACCTCAGCCTCCCCTCCAGCCTCTGACTTACCCCAGCCCAAGTCATTCCCACAGCAGAGAACAGTGGTGCTAAGCCGGCCGTAACTTGTCACCGCCGGAAACTACAACTCCCACAATGCACTGGCTCTAGAGTTAGAATTCTGCAGGCGTATGGCAGCGCCCCCGTGTGTTCAGGATGACTAATGAGATGTGCAGGGGAAGAATGCAGAACAGCAATACTGACCCTGCCGTGGTGACTTATGGGATTCGGGGACAGCGGCCAACTGGAGATTATATATATAGATGTCCTCTTGTAAAATTATTTTGTTTAGGTGATCCCTGGCTATGTGCATACTTCTTTTTTCTTTTTAGTCTCTAGCCCTATTTGTATTATGCATTAGGTTGACCCCTGAACTAGATATTCATTTATATTTGTTGTATGATTTCTGGTGGTGCCCGCTACTGCACACATTAAAACTATGGTATGTGCAAAAAACCATGCAAAGCACAAAGTACTGATGGCAAAAAAAAAACAATGTGTGTACATGAGATTTCTGAAATCTTGTAGGCTTTGCTGGTACTGTAAAACATAGCTGACAATTAGCATTAAAAAAATACCCAGTGTTAACATAGCCTAAATGTATAATTGGGGGAGGGGGCAATTGTGAAAGGGCCACAGTTTTACTAGAGACTATGTGGGCGTGGGGTGTTGCTTTATTCAGAAGTGCAGTGTGTGTGTATATATTTTTTTTTATGGATTTTGTAAGTTTGCCCACTGACTAAGACATGAACAGTTTATAGTTTAAGGGTAGGTTAATTTTAATATTAAGAGATAGAATATCAAAATAAAATCCAGAAATTCACATTGTATAAATTATATAAATTTCTTTCTGTGCAAGCGATCATATTGAAATGGAAGGAGTATCATACCACTGCAAATCTACTAAGATCTTCTAAACTTTCATCTCAAACAAGGAGAAGACTGATCAAAGATGCAGCCAAGAGGCCCATGATCACTCTGGATGAACTGCAGAGATCTACAGCTGAGGACAACAATCAGTCATACACTGCACAAATCTGGCCTTTATGAAAGAGTGGCCATTTCTCAAAGATATCCATAAAAAGTGTTGTTTAAAGTTTGCAACAAGCCACCTGGGAGACACACCAAACATGTGGAAAAAGGTGCTCTGATTAGATGAAACCAAAACCGAACTTTTTGGCAACAATGCTAAAAGATATGCTTGGCATAAAGGCAACACAGCTCATCACCCTGAAAACACCATCCCCACTGTCAAACATGTTGGTGGCAGCATCATGGTTTAGGCCTGCTTTTCTTCAGCAGGGACAGGGAAGATGGTTAAAATTGATGGGAAGATGGATGGAGCCAAATACGGGACCATTCTTGAAGAAAACCTGTTGGAGTCTGCAAAAGACCTGAGACTGGGACAGAGATTTGTCTTCCAACAAGACTATGATCCCAAACATAAATCAAAATCTACAATGGAATGGTTCACAAATAAACGTATCCAGGTGTTAGAATGGCCAAGTCAAAGTCCAGACCTGAATCCAATCAAGAATCTGTGGAAAGAGCTGAAAACTGCTGTCCACAAACGATCTCTATCCAACCTCGCTGAGCTCGAGCCTTTTGCCAAGGAAGAATGGGCAAGAATTTCAGTCTCTCGATGTACAAAACTGATAGAGACATACCCCAAGCGACTTGCAGCTGCAATCGCAGCAAAGGTGGCGCAACAAAGTATTAAGTTAAAGGGGCCGAATAAGATTGCACGCGCCACTTTTCAGTTTTTGTATTTCCACAAAAATTTTAAATAACCAGAAAATTTTGTTCAACTTCACAATGTGTGTCCCACTTGTTGTTGATTCTTCACCAAAAATTTACATTTGGTATCTTTATGTTTAAAGCATGATATGTGGGAAAAGGTTGAAAAGTTCCAGGGGGCCGAATACTTTCGCAAGGCACTGTATTGGCACTTTGTGATAAATCAGTGGGTTTTGTCTTGCTTTTCACAAAACGGGAAAAAAATTCCAAATGCGGTGAAATTGCAAAAAAGTGCAATTCCACAATTGTTTCTTATGTTTTTATTTTTTTTACCATGTTCACTAAATGCTAAAACTGATCTGCCATTATGATTTTTCAGGTCATTACGAATTCGTAGATACCAAACATGTTTCCATTTTTCGAGATCTTGGGCTTGGTGAGGGCTTATTTTTTGTGCCAAGCTGATTTTTTTATTGATACAATTTTGAGTTAGATACGATCTTTTGATCACCCGTTATTGCACTTTATTGCAATGTTGCCACTACCAAAAAAAACCCTTAATTCTGGCTATTTTATTTTTTTTCTCGTTACACTGTTTACCAATCGGATTAATTGTTTTTGTATTTTGAGAGATTGGCATTTCTGAATGCGGCAATACCAAATATGTGTAGTTTTGATTTTTTTTATTGTTTAATTATGAAAGGGGGGTGATTTTAACTTTTATATTTTTTATTTTGTTTATATTTTTTAAAGACTTTTTTTTACTTGCTTTAATAGTCTCCTTAGGAGACTTGGAGCTGCGATCAATTGATCGCTTGTGCTACACATAGCAGTAGATGTAGGGGGGAGCCTGTATTGTGGAGAGCTTTGTGGGTGAGAACAAGCAGTTTAAATTGGATCCTATAATGTATTGGTAGCCAGTGCAATGCACAATGCGGACGCGTCCAAGTACCGATTAGCCAGATAGACAACCCTGGCTGCTGCATTAAGGATGGACTGAAGATGGGAAAGTCAAGTGATGGGAAGGCCAAGTAATAGAGAATTACAGTAGTCAAGGCGGAAGTGGATCAGGGCAACAGTGAGGGTTTTGTTGTTGCCATGGTGAGAAAGGGGCGGATTCTAGAGATATTCTTTAGGTGCAAGAGCGGGCAAGAGATTGTATATAAGAGGTGAAGGAAAGATTGCTGTCAAACATAACACCCAGACAGCGAGCCTGCGGCCTAGGAGTTATTGTGGTGCCACCCACAGAGAGGGAGATGTCAGATTTAGGGAGGTGAGTAGATCGCAGAAGCAGAAGAAGTTCAGTTTTGGAAAGGTTAAGTTTCAGACATAGCGTGGACATGATGTTGGAGACTGCTGTCAGGCAGTCACTGCTGTTCTGTAGTCCAGGGGGGGTAAGGTCAGGGGATGAAGTGTATATTCGTGTGTCCTCATCATAAAGATGGTACTGAAGCCAAATTTGCTGATGGTCAGTCCAATTGGGGCTATGTAGAGAGAGAAGAGGGGCAACGACTGAACTCTGAGGGACACAAATAGTGAGAGGAAGAGGAGAAGAAGTGGAGCCAGCAAATGATACACTGAATGAGAGGTCAGAAAGATAGGAAGAGAACTAGGAGAGAGCAGTGTCCTTCATGCCTATTGAGTGGAATGTAAGGGGGCGCCACGCTTCTACCCCATTAAAGTATAGTGTTTTATTGTTTTATTATTTTCATTCCTTTTAAGTAGATTATTGTCCTTCCGCTTTGTACATACGTGTATCTGATTCTCTCGTGTGCATAGTTATGTACAGTACAGGCCAAAAGTTTGGACACACCTCATTCAAAGATTTTTCTGCATTTTCATGACTATGAAAATTGTAGAATCACACTGAAGACATCAAAACTATGAATTAACACATGTGGAGTTATACATTACACTTTACAAAAAAGTGTGAAACAACTGAAAATATGTCTTATATTCTAGGTTCTTCAAAGTAGCCACCTTTTGCTTTGATTACTGCTTTGCACGCAGAAAAGGTGAACGGCTGGACTCTACATGCCTAGTTCCCACCGTGAAGCATGGAGGAGGTGGTGTGATGGTGTGGGGGTGCTTTGCTGGTGACACTGTTGGGGATTTATTCAAAATTGAAGCGGTGAGCGGTCCAGCTCACCCCAAACCATCTTGATTTGGTTCAGGTCTGGTGACTGTGGAGGCCAGGTCATCTAGCGTAGCACCCCAACACTCTCCTTCTTGGTCAAATAGCCCTTACACAGTCTGTAGGTGTGTTTGGGGTCATTGTCCTGTTGAAAAATAAATGATGGTCCAACTAAACGCAAACCGGATGGAATAGCATGCTGCTGCAAGATGCTGTGGTAGCCATTCTGGTTCACTATGCCTTCAATTTTGAATAAATCCCCAACAGTGTCACCAGCAAAGCACCCCCACACCATCACACCAACTCCTCCATGCTTCACGGTGGGAACCAGGCATGTAGAATCCATCCGTTTACCTTTTCTGCGTGCAAAGCAGTAATCAAAGCAAAAGGTGGCTACTTTGAAGAACCTAGAATATAAGACATATTTTCAGTTGTTTCACACTTTTTTGTAAAGTGTAATGTATAATTCCACATGTGTTAATTCATAGTTTTGATGCCTTCAGTGTGATTCTACAATTTTCATAGCCATGAAAATACAGAAAAATCTTTGAATGAGAAGGTGTGTCCAAACTTTTGGTCTGTACTGTATATATTTTATATTATGTCTGTTGCTTATAGCGTATACATTTACCTGAGCAATGTTTGTTATAGGGAACCGTAGTGCTCATGTTTAGCCACTAGATGGGGACATGCTAGTTAGACTAAGACAGCACTTTAAATAGTTAAACATAGGAGGGACTGACCTTGGATAAGTGTAGCAGTTTTCCTGGGTGTTAGTGAGTTAGAGCCTAGTGCTCTTGAGGGGCGATCAGCTCCGTAACGTTGAAACAACTAACCAGCCTTTCAGACTCCGGATGGACAGAGGTGCAGCAGAGGGAGCCGTGCTTCCACAGTGGGGAAGAGAAGTTTAAAAAAGGTCCTTGATCAGTACAGGGACGCAGGTCGCTCATTATGTGGCAGGTCATGCCCTGATGCCCTCAGAACTTGGTGAAATGACTGAGGGAACTCCCAAACGCAGTGAGTCTGGACAGTGAGGACGCTGAGGAACCGTACGGCATGGTCCGTCCCCGTAATGTACTGAAGGACATAGAGAGGAGTGCAGGAAAAGTGCATAATGTGAATTGTGTGGAACCGTATGCTGATGTTGTTACTGACAAGTATGTGCTGCGACAAAGAAAGACTAAAGTTCACTGAAGTTTTCAAAGGACTCTGTCTCTTTAAGCGCCACAACGCAAGCAGCGGAGCTTTAGCAAACCCGATGGAACCCTGACGGTGCAGAGGGTGATACAGAAGGTATGCTGCTAAAGGGACAGTATTTTACTGTGATTAGGAGCCAGGGCACGCCTAAGCCGCTTGTTACAGCCACGACTACAGCCCTGGCTCTACCTCTCACAGGAGCATAGATAGTAGGAGATGGTGGTCAACAGTGTCGAAAACTGCAGAGAGGTCGAGAAAAATGAGTAGAGAGTGGTCACAGTTATGTTTTCCTGTCAAAAGGTCATTGGTCACTTTGACGAGTGCAGTTTCTATAGAATGTAGGGTGCCGAAACCAGACTGTGATGGATCTTGGAAAGAGTGAGTGGAGAGGTAACAGGTAAGGTGGGAGTAGACCAGGCGCTCCAAGAGTTTAGAGATGAAGGGGAGACTGGAAACTGGTCTGTAGTTATTTGTGCAAGATGGGTCCATATAGGTTTTTTTAATAGTGGGGTAATGATAGAGTGTTTGAAGGAGGAGGGGAAAATGCCTGAGGAGATAGTAAAGATTGTAGTTAGGTGAGTTGTAACGAATTGAGAGAGACTGGAGGAGATGTGAGGGAATGGGGTCAGTAGTGCATGTAGTCGGACGAGAAGAAGAGAGGAGCCTGGAGATTTCTTCTGAGATGGGATCAAATGTGGAGAGTGAGCCAGGGGAAATGCAGGGAGGGATGGGAGTCACGGCACCCGGTGGCTGGGAGCGGATTTCCTGACGGATATTATCTATTTTCTCTATAAAGTGGGAGGCCAGGTCATCAGCACAAATGTCTGTGATAGGGGCTTGTGCTTTCAGCCTGAGGAGGGAGTGAAAGGTGTCAAAAAGTTTCTTGGGGTTGTTGGATAGTGAGGAGATCAGGGTGGTGAAGTAGGTCTATTTGGCGAGGTGAAGTGCAAAATTATGGGTTTTTAATATAAATCCATTTTCTTGTGAATCTGAATATTGAGATGTCACAGCTGACATCTTAGCTATAGAAATAGAGAAATCCATAAAACACTAAATAACATGTACATATAGTGTGTGTGATAGAACTGTAGTGAAGATTAGTGTGTGGAAAAATAATAGAGATTCAATTGATAGGGAGAAAGATTGGCAGAAATTGATCAGTGCTGCTGTCCTGCTACAATTCAATTACACTTTGTTTGCAATTCATGCAGAACCAGGACACCAAGACAAGTGAAAAATAAAAAAAATAATTCTAACTGCCTCACAAAGCATGCGTGCTTTTATACAGGTTATATTTTCCTACTGATTGGCGGCGCTATAATGAAAGATAAGAAACAGTTCCAATCATCTTATCTAATTGGTGCATAGCATAAATTGTTCTCGAAACCAATAGTTGAATACAAGAAAATGGCTAGCACTCAATGCTCTAAAATCTTGACATACAGCCATGGCCGAAAGTGTTGGCACCCTTGAAATTGTTCCAGAAAAGGAAGTATTTCTCCAAGAAAATTATTGCAATTACACGTTTTGTTACGCACATGTTAATTTCCTTTCTGTGTATTGGAACAACTCAAAAAAAGGCACATTGGACATAATTTCTCACAAAACTCCCAAAATGGGCTGGACAAAATTGTTGGCACCCTCAACTTAATATTAGGTTGAACACGCTTTGGAATAAATAACTGTAATCAATCGCTTCCTATAACCATCAACAAGTTTCTTACACCTCTCAACTTGAATTTTGGACCACTCTTATTTTGCAAACTGCTCTAGGTCTCTCATATTTAAAGAGCGCTTTCCACCAAAGGCAATATTAAGATCTCTCCACAGGTGTTCAATGGGATTTAGAAACAGACTCATTGCTGGCTACTTCAGAACTCTCCAGCTCTTTGTTTCCATCCATTTCTGGGTGCTTCTTGAAGTATGTCTGGAGTTATTGTCCTTCCGGAAGACTCAACGACCTAGGACGCAAACCCAGTTTTCTGACACTGGGTGCTATATTGCGACCCAAAATCCTTTGGAAATCTTCAGATTTTATTAAGCCTTGCACACAGTCAAGGCAGCCAGTGCCAGAGGCATCAGAACAAGCCTAAAACATCTTTGAACCTCCACCATATTTGACAGTATGTTCTATGTTCTTTTCTTCGTATGCTTCATTCTGTTTTCAGTAAACAGTAGAATTATGTACTTTTCCAAAAAGCTCTATCTTGGTCTCATCTGTCCACAAGACGCTTTCATAGAAGGATTGTGGCTTACTGACGTACATCTTGGCAAACTGCAGTCTAGCTTTTTATGTCTTTGTGTCTTTGAGTCTCCTGCCAGAGCATTTTATTTCATTCGAATGTCGACACACTGACTCTGATTCACCCTGAGCCTGTGGGACAGCTTTAATTTCTTTAGAACTTGATTGTGGCTGCTTATCCACAATCCAGACTGTCCTGCATTGCAACTTTTCATCAATTTTTCTCTGCCGTCCACGTCCAGTGAGATTAGCTACAATGCCATGCGTTGTAAACTTCTTGATTATCTTATTCACCATGAACAAAGGAACATCAAGATCTTTTTTAGATGGACTTCTAACCTTGAGGTTGTTGATATTGTTCAACAATTTTGGTTCTCAAGTCCTCAGACAGGTCTATTCTCATCTTTCTGTTAACCATACTTGGTGTGGCACACACAGACACACAATGCAAAGAATGAGTAAACTTCTCTCCTTTCTATCTGGTTTCAGGTGTAATTTTCATATTGCCCACACATGTTACTTGCCACAGGGAGTTTGAACGAGCATCACATGCTTGAAAAAAAGTCGTTTACCCACAATTTTGGAAAGGTGCCAACAATTTTGTCCTGCCCATTTTGGGGGTTTTATGTGAGATTATGTCCAGTTTGCCTATATTCACATTTTTTATGTCCAATACACACAAAGGACATAAACGTGTATACCAAAACATGTATAATTGCAATAGTTTTCTGTAAGAAGTACTTTATTTTCTGGAAAAATTTCAAGGATGCCAACACTTTCAGCCATGACTGTAGATGACAACAGGTAAATAATTGCATAGATTGCATGTGATAGCTGCAAGGCATCTTGTTGGAGCCCTCCGACTGTGCCTGAGGTTATCTGAGCTTTCTTTCTGATGCAATATTCTGCAATGTGTAAAATGAAGGCAGCTATTTTAGGAAATTTGCACTAAGAAAATAACAAATAGTTTGAATTCTCCGGGTTCAACACAAACTTGATTTGCACCAAACAATTCACTCATCTCTACCATAAAGACATATTTGGACAAGTTTGGTGTATAAGTATTTGACTGGCTGCACAAAGCTCTGACCTCAACATCCTTCAGACACTATGGGGAAGAAAAAGAATGGAGATTATCAGCCGGAACCTTTCATCCAACAACATCATCTGACCTCACAAATCCTCTTCTTGTCGAATGAGCAAAATTCCCACTGACACACTCCGAAATCTTATAAAAACTGTTAACCGAGGAGTCAAAGCTGTTTTATCTGCAAAGTGGGGACCAATTCCATATTAATGCTTATGGCTTTAAAATGGAATTTCATAATAGCTCATGTACTGTAGGTGTCCTAATAGTTATGTTGAAATAGCGTTGGATCTTAATAAATAAGGAAGTGTCCACTGATAGTCAACAGAGATGAAATTGCACTTTTTATAGCTGAGATGTAACAAACGTCCAACTTTGTGATCGTGAATGTCACACATTGTATCTTCTGCAGATAACAAGAATAATACCATACAAGTAACATCATCACTTCTCTCACACATTATTTTCCTCTATAGTGCTCTCCTATATTAACATATGTTCAGTTCTCACTTCATCCTCACCTCTCTTTGTAGCAAAGTGACAAAATGTTCTTGGCAATTATACACTCATACTGTATATGAATACATCTTGGAACTACTAAAGGCACATACTTGGCTTGTGCCTTTTTTTTCCCTTTCTCCACTTATGGGCATTATGAACATTACAAAGTGAAGCTCGTCTACCATGACTTCAAGAAGTGTTCACTGATTACAGTGCGTGTTACAGGCACAGCTGTCTCTTGCTGCACTTTGTGATACATATTTTTGGAACTAGCACATTGAAATTTCAATGTATTTTTGACACATCGTTTAAGATAAGCCTTCTGGGTTTATGGTAATATGGAAACGCTGTCCAGAACTGTTTATACTGGCAATACATGTCAGAAAACAAAGCCATTGTAAACCACCCTGCATCCAAAATTCATGATTGACCGACAGTTGGCGAGGGTGCAGCCTTCATTGATTTTAGATAAAGATGAGTGCTGTGGAGATCTGCGTGGGCCATTATTAATTATCATAGAAACACTGACGCCTGACAGCTAGGATCCAAACCAAAATTACATGAAAATTTCACGCCTTCTTGATCTATTTGATTTAACGCCCATAAGGGGTTCTACTTGTACTTAAAGTACAAATCAAGGTCCAGATCATTGACTGTGTCATCTTGTATGGGCTGGATATGATCCAATTAAAACAGATATATATATAAAAAAAATTCTACTTGCTTTCCAAAATATACAGTATATTCTGTAAGAGTACAGTGTGCTAGGATGAAAGGAGCCAAAAAGTTTTTCACTTACTGTTAAACAGAAGGATGACAACACTGCATGAAGATCACACTGTAATGCAAGCAATAACAGGTGCTGAACCAAAATAAAGATAGGTACAAAGCCTCAGTGCAGTTATCCAAATAAATAGCGCCTTAAGGCCGCGCTACATTGTGCTTGCTGCCTAATTTTGACTATACATATGACAAAGGCTGCATGTAAAGCAAAATCTAAAGTACAGTTCAGCACAGTAAAATGAACCAGTGAGTCTCTCAACACATTATGAGCCTCTGTTTGTTACCTACATGCTATTTTCAAGATTGTTATTCCAGTAAAAGTTTTATTTCTTTCATTCAAAACAATTAGCACCTTAAGTGTGGTTGAGCCAAGGAGGCAGTGTCGCAAGTACAGGTGGTTTAGAGGGACTGTCGGATTAAATGATTTTTTTAGTTTGCACAAAACAACATCGTTCTTGGCTTCAGATCATCCTGTAATATATCGTTCAGCGTGCAGAGGCTGCTATTGTTCTCCACAGCACAGGTCTTGTTTAAACAGGACAATGTGCTGCCGAGAACAATGATTTTTTGTGCAAATGATTATTGAGAAACAATCATTTTTAGCAACAATCTTTTGTGGTTTAAGAGTGCGCTGACAGCGGGCTATCGCGGGGGAAACGGCACTGGAAGATGCACTCATTTGTTCACTTGTGGAATAGGCTTGGTAGGAAACAATGTAAGAAATGGACAGTAGTTCCCTTTTTGATGTGACTGTTACCATTTTACTGGCCTTGACCAGCCCCGCTAATGTTGCATATTTTCCATTTTGCCTCGCTATTGCCGGTTTCTGTTCGGTGTGTCACCCTGTGTTCTTGCTGAATATATTCGTTTCTACATTTATTGCAGTAATATGTTGTGTGTGTTGTTTCTGGAAACATACACAGGGAAGTGTATTGAGTAATTTCTCCAGGTACGGACTGGGGCTAAGATTCAGTCCTGGCATTTGAAATCACACAGGCCAATGTTGTCCCCATCCCCATGAACCAGATGGGATATATTACTAATATTACCCTGGATGGAGGAAAGGAAGATTTTCTACAAGACCAATATTTCTAATGATACCCGTGGCCTGCTGGGATAAGTGATGGAGTCAGCGACTTTGTGCTCCATCACAACCCTTAACAGTATGGGTATCTTGAGAACACCGATCCTGTTAACAACGTAGCAGACAAGGCAGCCCATGACCAGCCAGGCCCTTCTGGCATATGCCAGAATTGCCAGATGGCCAGTCTGGTCCTGCGCCTGGCCAATGGCTTCTGGTAGTATTACTGGTTAAGTGAGTTCTTTTGAGACAAACGAGGGGACACATATGGAGATTGTTGTTGTGTACAGCGCCCAGGTGAGAAAATGTCTCATATATTGTTCAGACTGGACACTTGAGCCTGACAGTTGAATTTTTTCAATTTTTCCTGCAATTCAGGGTCATTCACAGAAGGTGGAAGCTAGTTGTTAAGAAAGAGCCTGTAATTGATAGCTTATGGACACATTTGAAGGCTCTATGTTCCTCCTTTGCTAGGATAGAAAGAAGGTTGTTTCTCTGGTTGCCCTAGGCATGGAAGAATGGCCATCCGTCAAGTGAAACCTACACTGAGAGACTGTGAAGTATTTTTTCAGAAGAAAGTTTGCTGAGGTTAGAGTAAGGTGCAAGGAGCCAGCTGCGGACAGATGCTCATCACCCACCTATAAGCAGACCCTATAAGATATATCCAGTGAGTAGAGTACTGCCTATGCTTGAGATTTAGTGAGCAGAGAAGAACACTGGTACGTCCAGTGGATTTGTTGGCTGAGTCACTTGGTTAGATCTGACTGGATGCTGAAAACATCATGCCAGAGTGTCACGAGCACAGGATCAACCTGTGAGAATGGAAGATGACTGATTCTTCAAAAAGATTGTAACTGTTTAAAGAGAATTCTCTCCTGCTGTTAGAGTTTTAATTTGCCACTTGTTAAGCTGTTTCCTTGTCCTGTGACTTCTTGTCGTGACTGACACTGTAATGCTTGGTCTCTGACCACTGAGGGTGTTTTATCATGTGGCGCATTTCTTACAGCATTAAAGGGGTTGTCCACTACTAGGACAACCCCTTCTTAAACTAAATATTCAGCCCCAATAAAATAATAGTCTCACCTCCTGTGCCGGCTCCGTTCCAGCGGTGTCTGCACTCACTCTCCCCGGGGCAGTGATGCGGTGGAATGACACATGATGCCCATCGCCCAATTAGCGCTGACGTCACTGTCTGCCTTCGGACAATCTGAACATGAAGAGGAAGCCAGAGATCAGCTGCAGCCATGAGTTCCTCTTCGTGTTCAGTTTGTCCAAAGGCGAAGACAGTGACGCCAGCGCTGATTGGACGCCAGGCATCACATGTCATTCCATCGCATCACAGACCCAGGACCGCGAGTTCTGACACAGCTGGAATGGAGCCGGCACGAGAGGTGAGTATAGGCTTTATTATTTTATCGGGGCTGAACATTTCGTTTAAGAAGGGGTTGTCCTAGTAGTGGACAACCACTTTAAGACAGGAATAGTAAAATTGATCCGCAAGGAAAAATGGAAAGAGGAGTGGGTAATAGGTGTTATTAGGGCAGCGCAGCTGAGCAAGGATTAAAATGTACCTGGAATTGTCACCAAGTAACAACTAGTCACATGGTGGAGTATACTCACATGTGGGGAGACGTTAACCGCGGGTCCCCAGTATATTTTGTGTAACAAAAATACAGCATGCCTCATATTGGATGATGCTCAAGTAGGGTCCCATCCCATATAGTAACAATATAGGAGAACTTGGCACTCGTAGAAATTTGCAAATTAATGTGTTTTATTTACAAGTGCAATCCACAGTTTAATATATAACGTTTCAAACAGATCCCTGACCTACCTCAGGTGCACAGATTGCTTTTTAGACCAAGGTGAAAGAAATGAAGTTATGTGCTGTAAGACTAGCTTGTCACCGCTCTTCAAATTGAGAGTTATTAGCTAAAAAAGATTATGGTTCTGTGGGTGTGTTATTGTGATACTAGAGGGATGACATATACAGACCTTATGTGTGCTACTTTCTTACACAACAATGTAATTAGTTTGGTGACACTAAAGCTCTTTGCAGGTTCTCTTCAAGCCAGTTTTTTAGTTCAACTACATATCTGCATTGCCCAGTAAACAACGGGCGCAACGCACATCAGTGAGGCCTAGTCACCCCCAGAATATCCGAAGACCAGAGAAAGAAATCATACGACCTGGTGGGGAGATGCGGCAGCTGGACAGGTGAGGTGCAGACATAGGACAAGTAAGGGGTTAACATAGGGCAGGTGTGTGTAATATTTTATTTTTTAACCCCTTCCATTCCCTCAAATGAATCTAGCAAAATGGAAGTCTGACATTTTCATCACTAACGAATTATGATTCAATTTGCTCAACTCTAATCTTAGAACATGTAAAAAGCTGGTGTTATAAAGTATTCTAATTTACTGAAATAATGACTTTTGGGTTTTCATTGGCTGTAAGCCATAATCATCAACATTAACAGAAATAAACAATTGCAATAGATCACTCTGGTTGTAATGACTCTATATGATATATCAATTTCACTTTTTGTATGGAAGAACTGAAATAAATTAACTTTTTGATGATATTCTAATTTTGTAAGAAGCACCTGTATTTCCTTATTATTGGACCCACAAGTATTATGTCCCACCTTTGTATAGACCCTATAAATGACACATAAGTCTGGACTATTATGTGCTCTTCTCTCTACTACAACCCTGCGTTTCACACAATATGACACACTTATGAAAGTCTGGAACTATTGCCACAATCTAAGAGACATGTGATGAAAGTGTCACAGACAGAAAGCAGGACAGAACAAGGAGGAACGAAAAGAAAAACATTGTATGACAGTATTGGTCATTTTCTTACTAGTAATACTTGGTGTCAGATCTGCCGCTGCAGTCCATAGATCCTCCAGTAATACCATGTTAACGAACTAAGTTTGTGGAGTTTCTTGCAGGAGCCATCAGTCAGTGGTGAGCAGCAGATTCCAGCTCTGGTCTCTACTAGGTGCTATCGACCACTTGTCTTACTGGTGGCGAGAAGAACAGCACTAATCATGAGTGGCACTACGAAGGGTACAGTCTGACTGCTGTTATTGGATCCTTTCCTGTATTTGGGGTTCTATTTTAAAACAAAACTGTGTCATCAAAAGAATTTCTTAAGATTTGGTACTTTTGTGATTCATAACATTTGTTTAAGTGAATTCTGCCTCTGTGCTTTATTTGTGAAGTTTAAAATTATAACTCTATAAAAGACAGATTTCAAGAACTTTATTCACCCCATTACTATGATTAAGGTGACACCACTAATATGGGGCAGCACCTTTAAATTGTTTCTCGTCAGTAATTGACTTTGACTTTAGGGAACTAGAAGTGGCCTTAGAAGTTATGCCCAACATAAATAATCCCCATATTTTCAGCAGTAAGCATCATGAGCACCTGGTATCTGATTTCGTGAGTACCAGCTGTTGTGAGCAGCGTCTGGCTGTAGCCATGTGATCCTGTCAACAGTTCAGACCCACTCCTAAACAGTGACAAAGACTTCTGGTACAGCTATGACGGTGCTGGAGGAAAAACCTTTTGCTCTGCAACTCTCCAATGTCTACTTCACTATACTGGCACTCTTCTGCTTCAAATTGTTTGTGAAAATCAGCCTTGCCATCCTCAGCCATTTCTACATAGTCAGGGGAAATCGTAAAGAAGCTGCTCGAATACAAGCAGAATTCTACACTGTGACCCAAGGACAAGGTACTGGACCCATAATACCCTGGTTATGCTAGTGATCGGTGTACATGGATTTTGGCTTTTCTCCAACTACAATAAATCTGTATGACTATTAGCCGAGTGTAGGACAAATTATCATCTTAGTGATCAAGACCACAATTAGGAACTACGATCTGTCTGGCAAGTTTGAAAATATTATGAAAAGATACACAGTTGATAAAATAACGTAGTATTCTATCCTCATGATTGTATATTAACTTTGTATGTAAGAACTCTAAAGACGAATATTGCACTAATATGAGCAGGTTATTTTTGTAGCCCAGAAAATAATTACGATATTTTTCAATGAATATATTTCCCATTTCCACAATTACTGACCAAGTAGAATTACGTTCTGGTTATATGTTACAAGGCTTATCCATATATCTAAACAGCTATTCACACAGCAAATGCAAATATGCACAAAAAAATCAATATATCACTGGTAAGTGACATTGGGTGAGGATCTTATTTATTTTGTGTATGTTGTGCCAGCTTGTTGGCTTTCTACGGAGACTTTACATTTACTAGCCAGGGTTGTTTATTTTGTTGCCTTTGGATACAGCTCAGTTTCGCACTTTACAACACACGTATATCTAATGAACGAATGAACTTTGAAGTAATAGTGATACAAGGATTACATTTCAACCAGATAGGGTCTAAATGTGGATGAAATCTAAAGATTTGCAATCCTTGTGTTCCTTGTTTATCCTATTGTAGAATATGAATATTCCTTTGATGATTCTTCCAGGTTTGTCATTTTCTTTTTCTGCTATATATATATTGCTCATCAATTTTATTTTATAATTATAGGAGTTTTCTGGTCTTCATAAATAATCACAAATCCAACGATTATTTGAACGAACAGTGTGGGTCCGACTACTAGGACCCCCACAAAGTACCTTGCGTCTTCCTATCTCCACAGTCCGCAAGACCCCAGTTAGGATTTGAATGGAGCAGTCACTCCATTCAAGGTTTATACTCCTGATGAAAATAGCCAAGCTCTGCTCTCAGAGAGCAAATCTTAATCAGGTCCATAATATAGCATGTGGAAAGGGATGTCAACATTATTTCTTTATTATACATGATTAAGCAACGCCAACATATTTCTTGCTATCTTTTTTCAGACATTATCATCACTGACCCCATTGGGGCTCACAGTCTAAATTCCCTATCAGTATGTTTTTTTAGTGTGTATCAAAGCACAAGGAGGACATAGAAACTCCTTGCAGATGTTATCTTTTTGGGGATTTGAACCCAGGTCTACAGATGAGCGAATTTGATTGGGTCCTTGCTTATTCGGCATGCTATAGTGCTTACCGAATAAGCTGCAGAGGGAACCTGGTTCCTGGATCGCTCGGGCTGATCAGCTGTTTCGGCTGCGCAGCTGCATGTGTCACGGCTGTGTGACAGTCACAACACACAGGCTCTCCATTCATGTGTCGTGACTGTCACACAGCCGCGACACATGCAGCTGCAGTGCCGGAGAGCTGATCAGCCGGAGCGATCCAGGAACCAGGTTCCCTCTGCAGCTTATTCGGTAAGCACTATAGTATGCCGAATAAGCAGGGACTTGATCAAATTCTCTCATCTCTACCCAGGACCCCAAAACCACCCTTAAATTACAATAAATGTAAGCAGTGTCTATAGTATTACTAAACCCATGTAGCAAAGGTTTACATACAGCCCTAACATTTACTTGAGAAAAAAAATTATCTTGGAAAAACAACTTTTGTAGCTTAATTTTAATTTTCAAAAAAAGTACTGGAAAACCGTAGCTAGACTTTCCATCACTTCATTCAGTTTTTCCATCCTTATCCTGCACCATACCTCTAAACTTTTAAAGGTAAGAAAGAGGGAAAACGTAAAATGTAGCATGCAATGGCATTTTTTTGTTGTACACTAAGCCAGTGAAGCCCATTAGTGTTACCACATGGTATGGTGTCTCTTTAATGACCACCCTTTCATGTCCTGTATTGTGCCTCCCCTCATAGCATGATACCCCCATTGTTTGCTCTACAAAGAATATGTCTTCCACAGTTCCACAACACATAGTATAATTTCCTCACATCCCGAAACACAGAATGATGTCCCCACACTGTATGATGACCTTCACAGCCCCCACAGACAGTGTGATGCCACCACAGCTCCCACACACAATATAATGCCCTTGCAGGCTCACACACAGTATGATGCCTTCAACCCCCCACAAAGAGTATGATACCCTCCACAACTTTCTGAGCACACTGTAATGCCCATCACAATCTTCCTCATACAGTATGATGCCCCTACAGCCCTCCCACAATATGATTTCCACATAACCTTATACACAATAGGATGGCCCAGTCTCCTCGCCCTCACAATATAATGCCTTCATAGTCCCCCACAAATTATGATGCACCATGCAGCCCCCAAAATACACAATATGATGCCCCCCAAAGCCTCACACGCAAAATGATGTCCCATACAGTCCCCTCCACAGAATATGATGCCCCAAAGCCCTCCTACCACACAGAATAATTTCCCCATAACCCATGCCATACATTATAATACCCTCAAAGCCCTCCTTACACATACTGAAGTGTAATTTTCATTACTTTTTTCATGTTTTTTTTCAGTTGAACCACAATTTAATAGCCACAATTTAAAATGTCTGATTTTCATTAGTTAACATAAATTGAAAATTACTTTTTATTAGTTTCAAGTTTCATTGTGGGTGTTTCTTACTTTAACAGAAGGGTACCAACAATTTTGTGTATGTGTGTAGACAGTGAATATAGTGAATATAAAACATCTACACACCTTTGTTAAAATATCAGGGTTTTGTCTTATAAAAAAAAAATAATTCCAAGAAGAATCATTTCAGAACCTTTTCCACTTTTGACGTCATCTATAATTTGTACAATTAAATTGAAAAATACATTAAATCTCTTCAGTGGAAATAGAAAAATAAAGAAGTAAAATAATGTGATCACATAAATATGTACAACCTTAAACTAATACTTTGCTGAAGTACTTTTTGAATTTAAGATAGGATTTACTCTTCTCTGCAGTAGCGCTCCAAATCAGTCAAAATGCGTGGGCATCTCCTGTGTACAGTGCCCTCTTTAGGTCAACCACAGATTTTCAGTTGGATTCAGGTCTATGTTCTGGCTGGGCCACTCAAACACTTTGATCTTTGATCTTCTTTGGACTTCTTCCGGTGAAGCCATTCTTATGTTGGTTTTGTAGTTATGCATAGGGTCATTGTCGTGCTGAAAGGTGACATTCATTTTCAGCATTTAACAGAGATCTGAAGGTTTTGTTGCAAAATTGAATGATATTTGGAATTGCTCATAATTCGCTCCACCTTGACTAACGTCCCCAGTTCCAGCTGCCAAAGATCAGCCTCAAAGTTAGTGTGTTACATAATGCTGCAGCCAACATGCGTCACTATAGGTATAGTATTCTTTTGGTGTTGTGCAGTAATGGCTTTGCGCCAAACATGTCTTTTGAAATTATGGCAAAAAAGTTCAGATCATAACATAACATTTTCCCACATGCTTTTGGTAGACTTTTTGTAGATTTTAGCAAAACATAGCCAGGCTTATGTGTTTTTCATTGTAATAAAAAGCTTCCATCTTGCCACCCTTCCACACAGGCCAGACATATGAAGAATATTCAGTACTTGCCAGAAATACCTGCAACTCATTTAATGTTGCTGTATGCCTCTTGGTAACCTACTGGACTAATTTTGATTTTTATATTTTCATCAATTTTTAAGGGGTGTTTAGTTCTAGGTAATGCCCCTGTTGTGCTGGTAAGTTTTGATGATGGTCTTCACAGAGTTCCATGATATACCTAATGCCTTGGAGATTTTTTGTACCATTCTCCTGACTTATAGCTTTCAACAATGAGATCCTGTTGTGTTGTAAGCTGTTTACATACCATTTGCTGTAAAATGCAACTAAAAATATGTCAGGAAAACCGGCACACCACACTGAAAGTAATTAAAAAAAAATGCAATTCTATGGTTTAAGTAAAAAACATGAAATACAAATTTACAGTGCGGAAAATAAGTATTTGATTCACTGCTGATTTTGCAAGATTTCCCACCTACAAAGAATGGAGAAATCTGTAAATTTTATCGTAGGCACACTTCAACTGTGAGATAAAATCTAAAACTAAAAAACAGAAAATCACATTCTATGACTTTCACGTAATTAATTTGCATTTTTTTACATGAAATAAGTATTTGATGCAATAAAAAAGCAAAACTTAATATTTAGTACAGAAAACATTTGTATGCAATTACAGAGGTCAGACATATCCTGTAGTTCTTGACCAAGTTTGCACATACTACAGCAGGGACTTTGTCCTCCATACAGATCTTCTCCAGATCTTTCAGGTTTCGGGGCTGTTGCTGGGCAACGTTGAGTTTCAACTCCCTCCAAAGATTTTCTGTTAAGTTCAGGTCTGGAGACTGGCTAGGCCACTCTAGTACTTCGAAATGCTTCTTACGGAGCCACTCCTTAGTTACCCTGGCTGTGTTTTTCGGCTCATTGTAATGCTGGAGGACACAGCCATGACCCATCTTCAATGCTCTTACTAAGGGAAAGAGGTTATTGGCCAAAATCTCGCAATACATGTCCCCGTCCATCCTCCGTTCAATACAGTGCAGTCGTCCTGTCTTCTTTGCAGAAAAGCACCCACAAAGTATGATGTATCCCCCACCATGTGCCATGGTTGGGACAGTGTTTTAGGGATTGTATTCATCCTACTTCTTCCTCCAAACACGGCTAGTGTAGTTGATCCCAAAAAGTTCTATTTTGGTCTCATCTGATCACCTGACCTTCTCTCATGCTTCCTCTGGATCATCAAGATGATCATTGGCGAGCTTCAAACGGGTCCGGATATGTGCTGGCGTGAGCAGGAGGACTTTGCGTGCCCTGCAGGATTTTAATCCATGACGGTGTAGTGTGTTACTAACGGTAATGTTTGTGACTGTGGTCCCAGCTCTCTTCAGGTCACTGATTAAGCCCTCCTATGTAGTTCTGGGCTGTTTCCTGACCTTTTACAGAATCATTTCTACCACACAAGGCAAGATCTTGCATGGAGGCCCAGACCAAGGAAGATTGACAGTCATCTTGTGTTTCTTCCATTTTCTAATAATTGTGCCAACAGTTGTCTTCTCACCAAGCTGCTTGCTTATTGTCCTGTAGCCCATTCCATCCTTGTGCAGGTCTACAATTTTGTCTCTGGTGTCCTTAGGCAGCTCTATGGTGTTGACCATGGTGGAGATGTTGGAGTGTGATTGAGTGTGTGTACAGGTGTCTTTTATACCAGTAACGAGTTCAAACAGGTGCAATTAATACAGTTAATGAGTGCAGAGTAGGAGGGCTTCTTAACGAAAAACTAACAGTTCTGTGAGAGACAAAATTCTTGCTGGTTGGTAGCTGATGAAAGCCTTATTTCATGCAAGAAAATTCAATTTAATTATTTGCATGTTATTTTGTTGTTTTCTGTTTTTTATTTTTAGATTCTGTCTCTCACAGTTGAAGTGTACCTACGATAAAAAATTACAGACCTCTGTATTATTTGTAGGTGGGAAAACTTGTAAAATTGGCAGTGTATCAAATACTTATTTTCCCCATTGTATATATGTAAAAGTTTTTTAGACATATAAAAGTTTTACATATATAAAAGTTTAACCCCTCTCTGACATTAGACGTACTATC
>VIAB01021285.1:25450-35742 GCA_009801035.1 Oophaga pumilio
TGCAAACCACCCTTGGGGGTGAAGGGGTTAAAAAGAAACTCAGCTTTGCTACTGATTCTTGCGATACCCATGCTTTATATTGAATCTATACTCTGGGCTGTAAGTGTGTTCATGTCTGCTGAGGTACGAATTTCATGACGTCCATGATAAATATGAAAATTACATTTGATATTGCAGCGTTCAAAATCACCTCAATCAATAAAATAGAAAAATAGCGATTGATTAATGCCGAAATGTAACCTACCAACAGCTCCAGTGTTTCATGGAGCAGCGCAGAGGTCACGTTTTTATACAAGTCTCCTTATGTCTCTCATAGACTTGTCATGAGAGATTGTGACTTAGCTTCTGACTTTCGGCCAGTCAGAAGCTGCACTCTCAA
The DNA here is from genome assembly GCA_009801035.1 of Oophaga pumilio. Taxonomy (NCBI): domain Eukaryota; kingdom Metazoa; phylum Chordata; class Amphibia; order Anura; family Dendrobatidae; genus Oophaga; species Oophaga pumilio. The sequence goes on from VIAB01021285.1 coordinate 25,830, forward strand.
GATGGCTATGTCGGACCATAAAGGTGATGAAAAACGGCCACTGCAGAGCTGAAAAAAAGGTTAAAGTGGTGCTTTAAGAGGCATAACTATCCTAATACATTTAGCGCATCCTTCAGCTGTCAAGTGCCAGAATAAAAAATGTGCTCCATTAAGCTATTCACCACCCAAGCCTGTTTTCACCTTCATGACGAGGCCAAATTTTACAATTCTGACCAGTGTCACTTTATGTTGTAATAACTCTAAAAAAGGCTTCAACGGCTTCCACTGATTCTTGGATCATTTTATCATGACATATTGATTAATACTAGCTGTAAAATTTGTTCGATATGACTTGCACTTATTTGTGAAAAAAATTGAAAATTTGGCTAAAATTTAGAAAATTTTGCAATTTTCAAACTCTTAATTTGTATGCCCTTAAATTAGAGAGTTATGTCACTCAAAATAGTTAATGAATAGCATTTCCCATATGTCTAACTTACATCAGCACAATTTTTGAAACATAATTTTTTTTGGAGTAGGAAGTTAGAAGGGTTAAAAGTTGACCAGCGAGTTCTCATTTTTCCAAAAAAATTTGCAAAACCATTTTTTTTAGGGGCATCACATTTGAAGTGACTTTGAGTGACCCACATGACAGAAAATGCCCAAAAGTTACACCATTCTAAAAACTACACCCCTCAAAGTGCTCAAAACCACATTCAAGAAGTTTATTAACCCTTCAAGTGCTTCACAGGAACTGAAGCAATGTAGAATAACTTTTTTTCACAAAAATTTTATTTTAGACACAATATGTTTTATTTTCACAAAGGTAACAGAAGAAAATGGAACTCACAATTTGTTGTGCACTTTTTCCTGAGTATGCCGATACCCAATATGTGGGGGAAAATTATTGTTTGGGTGTAAGGTATGGCTAGTAATGAAGGAGTGACGTTTTTTAATGCAGACTTTTATGGAATGGTCTGCGGGCATCATTTTGCAATTGGAGAGCCCCTGATGTGCCTAAACAGTGGAAATCCCCCACAACTGACCCCATTTTGGAAACTAGACCCATCAACGAACTTATCTAGATGTGTGATGAGCACCTTGAACCCCCAGGTGCTTTACAGAAATTTTTAACGTTGAGTTGTGAAATAGAAAAATCTCATTTTTTCCACAACGATATTTTTTAGCCCCCAATTTTTTACTTTCACAAGGGTAACAAAAGAAAATGGACCCCAGAAGATGTTGTACAATTTCTCCTGCCTTCGCTGATACCCCATATGTGGGGGGAAACTACTTTTTAGGTGCATGGCAAAGCTTGGAAGGGAAGGAATGATGTTTTGGAATATAGACTCTCATGGAAAGGTCTGCGGGCGTTATGTCATGTTTGGAGATTCCCTGATGTGCCTAGACAGTAGAACTCCCCCCCATATGTGACCCTGTATTGGAATTGATCTGTTTTCCTTTTATGTGAATTTTATAATGTGGTGGCATATGTAAATTGTATATCGTGCATTAGTTTGGCATACGTGAGTTGTGTAGAGTGCATCAGGTTGGCTTACATAAGTAGTGTAGAATGCATCAGGATGGCTTACGTGAGTAGTGTAGAGTGCATCAGGATGGCTTACGTGAGTAGTGTACTTCAGGTTGGCTTACATGCGTAGTGTAGAGTGCATCAGGATTCTTACGTGAGTAGTGTAGACTGCATCAGGTTGGCATATGTGAGTACTGTAAAGTGCATCAGGTTGGCTTACCCGACTTGTGTAGAGTGCATTAGGTTCGCTTGCGTGAGTAGTATAGAATGCATCAGGTTGACTTACATGAGTAGTGTAGAGTGCATCAGGTTGACATACGTGAGTTGTGTAGAGTGCATCAGATTGGCATATGTAAGTTGTGTAAGTCAGAAAAATAAATTTAGTAGTCCATGGATATGTAGTACAGTTAGAAGCATTCTTTTATACATAGGCCAGAGCAGGTGTCGCATTGACAAATGGTGTCCTTTCTTATTTCTGTAACACTCAGCACCTTTTTTGCGACCTTCTTTTCTTTGAGGTTTGAGGGACCTCAGCAGGGAAATGTTGCCCTAGTATGAAACAGGCACCTTCAGTTCCAGAAGTACTGGGGCCCGCTTCTTCCTGACAGCCAAATATTAGGGCCTTGATCACTACCTCCTGGAACTGAAGGCACATACTTGTCTTGCCTGTACATCGTGATAACATGAAAGTGTTCACATTGCCATCTGTACGATGTGCGCGGCCAGCTTCTTGTACCACACCTTGGCTTTTCTCATGGCTCTGCACGGCTGAAGGGGATAAAAAAATAGACAGGAAAAAGAAGGCCTGTCCAAATTCGAGCACGGGTGCTTATCAGTGATGTGCGTCTGATCAGCGGCTTGATGGCTGCAGGACACACACCCCGATGGTGCAAAGGGCTAGTGAAAAATTAGTTAGGAAAAAAAAAGTTCTAGAAAACAGCAAGCACAATTACCAATCTGTGATTTGTGTCACTGATCAGCACTCGGCAGCTGTGGGATGCACAAACAAGAAAAAACTGCAAAAAAATGAGCAATCAGGTATTGATCAGCAATCAAGTACTGATCAGCCCTTGGCAGCAGAAGGGGTGGAGTAGGGGTAAGGGAAAAGTGGAGAGGGAGAAAAGTGGGAAGAGGGGAATTGGGATGGATTTAGAAAAATCAGAGATCAGGAACGGATCTTATTTCAGGAACAGAAGCAGCCAGCAACACCAACAGTGATGGCACAGGCTTCAAAAGTCTGTGGCAACACAAAGCCCAGCGCAGCAAAACAGAACAGCACTATAACTGAGTTGCACACGTCCAAAGCTAGAATGAGGAAGTGCAGTGAAGTCAGATCGCATCTGTGCACTCTGATTGGTATGATCGACGTCATTGTCTGATCGCACCAATCAAAGCTGAGCCTCGTGATGCTTTCGTTGATAGGCTTCAGCCTATGATTGGTGCTGTTACGGTACTGACTATAGGCTGGACATCAGTGTTTCAGGCAATTTCATTAACTGAATAACTAAAAACGCTGTGATTAGCTGTTCAGAATTGAACAGCTAATCACAGTAATAGTAGTTACTGGGGTGTCACCACCCCCCGTGATGATGAGCCCAGGTGCCTTGCTGTTAGAAACAGGAGGCACCTTAATGCGATCACTGAGACTGCAATAGTGGTGCCACATTTTAGTCATGATGTACACAGTACGTTAAAGGTTGAGAAGTCATTCCCTTCCATGACTTACTGGTTATATCCAAGGTCGGAAAGGTGTTAAAGGGGTTGTTGGAACTTAAACTACAGACTTGTGAATCCTCACTTTGCACCATGAGCGGCAGTCATATGACCGCAAGTAGGCAATATGCATAGTCCTTTTTTTGCAATTTCACCGCACTTGGAATGTTCTTCCCGTTTTCCAGTACTATATGGCAAAATCAATGGTGTCATTGAAAAGTACAACTCATTCCGCAAAAATACAAGCCTTCACATGGCCATATTGACAGAAAAATAAAAAAAGTTATGGCTCTAGGAAGAAAGGAAGCAAAAAACGGAAACTCAAAAATTAAAAAACCCGAGGAGGTGAAGGGGTTAAAACTGTGTTTTCGTTAAAGTGCTTGAAATGGGGTTAGATACAGTGCTGATAGGGTCATACTTTGACCAGAAATAGAGTTTCCTGGGAAAATATTGCAAAGTTGGCCAATTTTGATTTTAAAAGGGTTCATTTCTAAGTGTCACACTGGTCTGTAGGCTGACTGCTAGTAAACAAGTATGGTGCTGTTTCCATATAAGACCCCATTTTCCAAACTTGAACAACTGTTATATCAGCAACAGGTTTAAGAAGTCTAACATGGACATATTTGGCACAAGTCACTCCAACTGTCAGATTCCAGAGGAACCCCAATCTTCACCCTTTAACCCCTGTAAATGCATGTGGTCTTACAATAGGGTTGACTAGATTGCTTCCACAGAAGGTCTTCTGGCATGAGGAGCAAACAAGAGGCAAGAAAGGTCTTCATGCTGGGTAAATACTGAAAAGTCATATCAGGGACAAAATTGGGAAGCAAGGAGGTTGTCAAAATATAAGTCCAGGTACAGGATATACAAACTAGCACACACAAGCAAAGTATCAGCATGACCAGGTCTAGCTGATATAACTAAATAACTGGCAGCTAGAGACTGTCTGCTTGAGGTTTCTTTAGAGGGGAGTTCCACCCATGGCTCCCAGCAGAGAGCTAATTACATATGGATCGCCCGTCAGGGCAGTGGGATACTCGGTACCGGGCCGGTGTCTTAAAGGGATGTGTCACGGCAGGAGTGACCCGGTCTGTGGCCCTGGGCGTCCAATGAAAGAAGAATATTTACAGGGGATGATAAAGTTTGTAGTAAGGTGTTAATGATGCCACCTGTGGTTTCTGGTCAGAGGTGACCAGCGCTGCAGTGCAGATCCTCTGAGACTGATGGTGAGATGCAGCAGAGTTGGAATAGCTTTCCACAGGTAAAGCTTGTGGTCTAACTGCAGGGAGATGTTGTAGAAAGAGTAATGGTGCTGGGAGATGTAGCAGTGATGAGTGTGTGACGCAGGAAAGATTTGAGAGGACACAGTCAAATGCAGTTTCCAAGGCTTTACTCACAGTTCAGGTGCCGGCAGTACAGATGCCCGCTTGGTGCCATGTCCTCCAGGTGAGGAGTCCAGCCAACTCCCAGGCAGATGGAGAACACCAGTCCAAAAGCTCCATGTCAGTATATGCCTTCCCTGGCCGTCTCACTGTGCTGATTTCCCACTCCTTTCTTCTGTCCCAGCACCTCGCTAAGCAGTGTCCCAGTCTAGAAGCTGCGGATCCTCCAGGACAACGTTCTCTCTCTCTGCGTTTCCTTGATCCTATACAGCTTTCCTTCCCGGAGAAGATGCTTGCGTTTTTGGCTGTGATCCCTAAAGTTATCACAGCTGTCGGTTTGCTAGCTGAGTCCTAAAAATCTCCACTAGGCTAAGGGCCAAGTCCCTTCTGCGACCTGGATTTTCCCAGCTGGTGTCTGTCAGCCTGGAACGAGCCCCACGGGTAGCCTTCTGCTCAGCCGTGCCTCTGAGAATCCCTTTTCCCTTCCAGGGAACCTTCTTTCTTTCCTTCTCCCTGTGAGCAGCTCCTCAGGACTTTCAGCCTTCTGCACGGTTGTATCTCTTTCCTATGGGAGAGCTGTCTAAAACACGTCTGTCTCCTTTCTCCCCGACAGGGAGACTGTCCTTGATTCCGTTTAACTTCCTGCTCTGACCCACAAGTTCCACCCACCATCTAACACCCTTTGCTAGCTGCAGACATGTTAGCTGAACTCAGCTAGTGTGTGTGATGGATGCAGTGTTGCCAGAGCCAGGTGTAGTGTCTCCACCTTATCTGAAAGTTTAAATACAACATCTCTGGCTGAGATGCAGTACCTCTGTGGCGACTGAACCCTCAGGGGCGCCACATACCCCCCTGTTAAACGCAGCAAGTCCGCTGGCTGAAACAGAGTAAATGATGTTACAGAAAACATACAACATTTTTAAAGAATGCATTCTCGCGGTTAGAAAAACAATTCAAACGCAACTTCCCTTTATGGGAGGAACTTCTTAAACGTTGCATAATAACATTAACTTACATTACCTATTGTAAAAGTGCTACTGGCGGCAACCGCAAACTCTCAAGTTCGCCTACAGGATAGGGCATACTCTCCCTACAGAAATAACATTATATTCACTTTGGCTTCTTTTCCTATAAAAGTACTGTTACTTTATTGACACTTATTCTTCTCTACTAGTGCAAGCCCCATCCGGGGTGTTCTCTGGGTAGCAACCGCCACTACTAGGTTCGCTACCTAATTTGGACATCTTGCCCCTGTAACAATACTTCCTATGATTCCTAAAACATTTCCTACAAAAAGTGCTTTCAGTTCTCAAATGACTGTACAAATTTACACTAAGTGGTACCTGTTATCAATAACTATTATACACGTTATCTACAAGTGCTCTTCAATGACTCTGCAATATAAAACAATTTTGCAATATCAAACAATTCTTACTTCACTCTAAGCATAATGCACAAATATAATAACACTTTTATTAATACACAATCATAACTGTCATCAATTGAGGTAGGTGGCAGATACTCTCCCTGCCGGGGTATCTTCAAGTGTCCTTGTGCTTGTGGAGCACCCGCTCTAAACCTCCAACGTTGGTCTTGGGTGGGCTGCAAGACATAACTGGTCTCCCCCAATAGACCTCATCTTCGGCCACACCTAACGGGTTTTTCTTCGGATCTGTGGTTGCAATGATGAAATCTTAACTTCTAAAAGTGCATGTAAAGCCAAGAAGGAGCACCTAAAGAGGTGCTGAACTATTTACAGGAGAGTGTCTGGATCACTCAGCGTTCATGCTCACACAGTCTAGTTCTTATTTTCATAAAACAGCAAACTTGTGGTATCCACCTGTGGTAAACTATGTACAGTCCCTTGCATGAAGGAAAAAGAAACAAATGGACAAACTTTTCTTTTACTTGCCTGAAGACAATTCACTGTGGTCTTCAGTTTGCGTGGAAGCATTTAGCCGTTGTTGCTTCCAGGGTAGAAGCTGCTTGCCGCTTTTACCTACAGCAATGGGAGCCATTGCATACGATGTCACTCCCAGGGTTGCAATTGTGGTGGCTTGTACAGCTACCTGAAGAACTTCATCAGCATCAGAACTCTTTGCAGCAGCTACCTGTTTAGAAGCCATATTTAATGGTGGCGCGGCTGCCACGGGTGTCACTGTTTCATATGATGAGGTCGTCGTGTCTGCTGCCCCCTGGCGATGGAGTGGTGTCAGTTCACCTGAATTCCTGCGCACATGGAGAACATACCATCCCATCGCACCAAGATGGCAGGTGAAGGAGACGATCTCTCCTGGGAACAGATCCCATTCTGGATGCCCCCGGATGAGATGGGCCTCCACATCCCTCCGATTGACAAACAGGTCTGGGGCTTTACAGGAGTCCTGGATGAAACCGAGTCCCCGCTCCAGATCGGAGCTAAGCACCTGGCCCCATCCCATGGGATTCAGATATTCCAAGGATCTCTTCCGGTTCTGACTCTTGCCCACAAGATCCCTCTTTTGCAGGGACTCTCGCAGAGCCTGTCGATCTCTCCTCCTGGGCGAGTTGTTGAATCTGCTGGCAGCATATCTCCTCCGTTGTCAGGGGAAACCCCATCAGCTCTGTTCCGCCCAGGTCTCCCCATTCTAGTACCTCTGGCCGATGTTTAACTAATGCCGGCGGCTGCAGGATTGGGATTGGTTCAAGGATCCTGCCCTATGGGACGATGTCACGGTCCCAAGCAATATCCAGTACTAGCTGGCCTGCCTTCGGGGTTGACGGCAATCCTATGAGGCCCAACCAGTCCTCCCACGTCCCAGGGACGCTATCGATACCTGCGCTCCTGGGGCCGCTGTGCTCTGTAGTCGCCTCCGGTGACAGGGTGGCGGGATCCGACAGTACTGGTGATAAAGGTACCGGAGAGATGGGTTCAGTGGCAGCGGGTTCCGATGTCGTTGATCCCGGAGCCTCGGGTACCGGTGGTGTGGGTGCCCGGATATCATCTGCCTCTCGCTTGGCGGCCTGCCTTTTCCGTTCCAGCAGTGCACGTTTCTTTTCCAGCCGACGAGCCAGCTCCTGTACTTCTCGCTCCACAGCGGCCAAGTCAACCTCCTCCTGGGAGCTGGAGCCTGTCTCTTCAGAGCCGGGGCATACTGTATCTTCTGCTTCCTGCGCTCCTCAGGCCTCCCTCCGCTCTCCATGATGGCTGCCGGGTCGACTGCCTTCTTCTTGGCTCTCTTTCCCTCCGCTGAGTGTCTCTCCACCCCCCAGAGGCTGTGTCTTTTTCCTTTGCCGACATACCAGGCTAATACACGAACTCCCCTAGTGGTCGGCCACGATGCCGTTGCATAGTAATAAAGGCAGGGGAGATTCATTCCTTTTCGCGCTCTTTCTTGGGTACCGCCCACGATGGCATGCCTCATTTCATACCTCGTGGAGCAGCCATATCCGCCGTCTTTTCAGTCCAAATCACAGTTCAATGGTTCTAATCCTTTACACATTCTGTTAGGCGCACAGGACCCTTATTCAAGGCTCAATTCATCCTGTTCGTGACGCCAAGATGGCTGTGATCCCTAAAGTTATCACAGCTGTCGGCTTGCTAGCTGAGTCCAAAAGATCTCCACTAGGCTAGGGGCCGAGTTCCTTCTGCGACCTGGATTCTCCCAGCTGGCGTCCGTCAGCCTGGAACGAGCCCCACGGGTAGCCTTCTGCTCAGCCGTGCCTCTGAGAATCCCTTTTCCCTTCCAGGGAACCTTCTTTCTTTCCTTCTCCCTGTGAGCAGCTCCTCAGGACTTGGAGCCTGCTGCACGGTTGTATCTCTTTCCCCTCTCCCCTATGGGAGAGCTGTCTAAAACAGGTCTGTCTCCTTCCTCCCCGAAGGGGAGACTGTCCTTGTTTCCCTCTAACTTCCTGCTCTGACCCACAAGCTCCACCCTCCATCTAACACCCTATGCTAGCTGCAGACATGTTAGCTGAACTTAGCTAGTGTGTGTGATGGATGCAGTGTTGCCAGAGCCAGGTGTAGTGTCTCCACCTTACCTGAAAGTAGAAATACCACATCTCTGGCTGAGATGCAGTACCTCTGTGGCGACTGAACCCTCAGGGGCGCCACACATACCAGCTCACTACAGCAAAACACAGGTGGGCAGGAAAGGGACAACTAATCTCAATAATCTTAGGACTAAACTTACATGATCTGCCAACATCCACCAGTAACCACGGTATTAGTGCTGCCCAACAACAGGGCATGGGCTGCAGCAATATGTTCAGACATAGATCTGATAGCAACCCCTTTAACTTTCCTTTGGTGATAGAGAATGACATTTGTATGTGTCATTTTTGTTTTGAAGTCCATGTCAAAGAGTGAAAAAACTGATGGATGCAGAAACAAGTAGCCAGAGTCATGTTTTCCTTGTCCCAGTTTTTAACAATTGATAGTGTCAATCAGCAACAGTTGTTGTGGGAAATAAAGTGCAGATCAAGTTCTCAGCATTCATTCCAGACAGATCACAGGACTATAAATAAGAAGTAAATGTACACTATGTTTGTATAGGGGATTGTGCCGTACTGTACTTTATGTCATCGCTTTCAAAGAAGAAACATCCATTAGTTCACATGACAACTGAAACATTGATCACATTTCAATCTTCAGACTATAATATATATGAAAATCTGGAAATATCTAGACATATGTTATGTCCAGCCAAAATATTTTTACCTTGTTTGTACTGTTCTTGGCTTAAGACATGGAATGTATTAATCACTTTGCCCTCACAAATACATACCGATTAGGCAAGAGCTAAAAGGAGACAACAATGAGACGTAAGATCATAATGTAGCCATAGCCAACAATTATCAGTGACCTGATAGTTGGCAAAAAATGAACCATCCTGGATTTCTGTGTGACCAAAGTCCCCATCATTAGTTGTGACTGACACCTTGATATTTATGGTCTTAATGCTGTCCAGCCACAAGTGAACTTGTAGCTCTAGCTGTACTTGTTGGATGTAGTCAGTTAAAGGTGATGGCCATGTTTATAAAGTCCTGTGGATATAAGGTAAAATCTTGGTCCAACCCCTTTACTAAAATTCACTAATTTTTACACCCTGAACTGACAGTGCCAAGGCATCAACCGTAGCGTTTTTAGGTCTTAGGCTGGTTTCACACTTACGGATGGAGGTGCTGTGGAGGGCTGCATACTTCCTCCGTGAAGCTCCACCCACCGCCACACCTCCTCCGGTCAGCTCCCCCTACGTCTGCATGCGTTCTGCATGTGACCTGCCTACCTATATTTAACATGGGTACGCAGGGCCATGCGGATGCATCC
>VIAB01021288.1:0-13016 GCA_009801035.1 Oophaga pumilio
TGCAACCGCGACGATCTTCGTGGCAATGCACACATGACAAATGTGTATGTCTTTGATAAGTGTTTGTTTACAGAATTAGGGATAGTATAGAGGTTAGCATAGGATAATAGTGGGGTTAGATTAGTGGGGCACATTATAGATAGGGAATAGGATTATTAGCTTAGGTAAAGTTAGCATAGGGGTTTTCCAGTTGGGAGAGGCTACAGAGCAGTGCAACATAGAGTAGAGGAAATAGAGAGGGACTTCCTGGTGAGAGTCAGTCAGGATGCAGCAGTGAAGAGAGACAGTCTGCTAGCCATGGGGATAAACCTGCTAAGGCAGAAAGGGAACCCAGGCTAAGCGGCATGCAGGTGGTCACCAGCATGAATAGAAACCAACCCAAAAAGGATCCAGGGTTTACAATTGGGGCAGGAGAAGCTGAGACAGTGAGCCTGGCACCTTTTCCTATTGAAGCCAAACGAGGGGATGGTAGGAAGCTGGTGGGCCTAGAGGCACGGAGATTGTACAGAAGCGAGGCAGGGATTTCTGGAAGTGAGGCAGGGACTGCCAGAAGGAACAGAGGTTGCCGGGAAGGCAGCGAAAGCTTGAGAGATGCCCCTCTGTGTATACTGTGCTGCATGTGTGATGGATACCCTACTGCTCAGTAAAGTTAAACTGTTGAAAAATGGCATTTGCTATAAATTGGTTTGTGGAGCTCGTGGATCCAGAGCTGGAGTGACAGAAGCCGAGGGGAGTCTGACAGTAAGGCCGGGGTCACCTTTGTGAGTGCAATGTGAGAAACTCACGCGAGTCTCTCACATCAATACCTGGTACTGCTGTCGGCACTCGGACCGGAGCGTTCAGCTGCATAGAAATACATGCAGCCGCACACTCCAGTCCCGAGTGCCAGCGGTATTGATGCGAGTGTCTCGCATTGCACTCACAAGTGTGACCCTGGCCTAAATGTGAGTGTACTGCTGCAGATGCAGCAGAAGAGACACCCTGTGGAGTGCCAGGGTGTGGGAACACTACATCCTGTTGCCACTACTACCACCCTGTCCGCCTTACATAATGATTCAATGTATATTTTCCTTTGCTTACTGGAGTGTAATTAGAGGTGCAGCCAGAACGGGGTTCTCATATGTAACTAGATAGATAGATAGATAGATAGATAGATAGATAGATAGATAGATAGATAGATAGATAGATATTTTTTTTTCCTGTCTGTGTCTTAAGGGTATGCCACACTAACCAACATCGCTAACGGGATCGCTAAAAAACGTCACTATTTAGCGATCCCGTTAGCGATGTTGTTGTGTGCGGCATCTACCAGCGACGTGGCCCCTGCTGAGATCCTGCTGTGATCTCGCTCGTCGTTCTCATCGTTCCGGACCCTATTTTTATCGTCGGCGCCCCGCTGGTAAGTATATATCGCTGAGTGTAGCACCTTTTGTTAGCGATTTAGCGGTACTTTTGTACCGCTAAAGTCTTTAAGGAGATCGCTAACCGCGATAGCGTCCTTAACGACATCGCTAAATTAGGCTGCTACTAGCGATATAGAAACAATCCCGCTAGCGATCGCATTAGTATGCGTCGTTATCGTGATCGCTAGCGGGATTGTTTAGTGTGGCAGTACCTTTACAATACCTGTCTACCTAGTTATGTTGAGAAAGCAAATTTTCAGGATCATGATTGAACAGACATGTTAGTAGTCCATGGCTGACGGACCAGAGCCCTGAAAACTTCCTTCTACTGGCTTGGCTCAATGTCATGCATGTGTCACACCACAACGATGATGAGCCAATTAATCACAAAAGATGCTGGAGATGCCGACAGACAGGAGAAGTTTTGCAGGGCTCTGTTCCAGGTTCCTGCAAATTTTTCTTGACCAACTCTTCAAGTAAAGTGGCACTTCTGCCTCAAAAGGGACACATTAGTGGACTTTAAGGCTAAGCTGACACTGGGCGTTTTTGCCTTTTTTTTCTGCAGCAAACCTGAGTGCTTGGCAGGAAAAAAGCAGCAGAAAAAATGTAGGTTTTTCTGCATTTTTTGCAGCATTTTTGGTACGGTTTTGCTGCATTTTTTCATGTGTTTGTTCCATTCAATTCAATGGGTGAAAACCGCTGAAAAAACTCTGAAAGAACTGACGTGCTCTATGTCCAAAAAAACAAGCAAAGCACAAAATACCGATGACAAAAAAACAAGCTGTGTGCATGAGATTTCTGAAATCTTATAGACATAGCTGGTACTGTCAAATGCAGCTGAAAATTAGCATAAAAAAGCAGCAAAAATGCCTAGTGTGAACTCAACCTTAAGGACCCATGGAGTATAGTGTTCTTACACAGGGGCCCTGTTCTGTCTGAGTCTCTGTCCACCCCAATATCTATATATCTGTACAGCAAAAATAGCAGCACCCAGATATTTGATAGTGAAGAAACAATGGCTCACATTCACCCGTGTGTGCAACTTTTCTGCTCTTCAAGCTATGAGCTTTTCTCACAGTTTGAACAGCCAAAGCAATCATATTGTACAAGGATGAAAAAAACCAACATTTTTTTTCACTATTCCACATCTGGAGTGCTGCTCTTTATTGCTGTATGTATATGGAACAGGGTAGGACATACCATTGGTGTTCCGCATGGGGGCCCAAGTGAGAAGGGGGCCCATTTTCAACTCAAAAGTGGCAATCAACATCTGTCACAGACACAACATTGGATTGGAAAGGGCCCATTTTCTGCTCTTTTACAGGGGCTCTCTTGTCTGTGTCTACCATTGATATAGAGTATACTGGGTCAGTACTCTGAGGCTTGCACAGTTTGCTAAATCTGTTTTATAAAGTGTTGTTTTCTTTGTAAATCTCTATTTATCTCTCTATCTATCTATCTATCTATCTATCTATCTATCTATCTATCTATCTATCTATCTATCTATCTATCTATCTATCTATCTATCTAAACAGTTTCCGTGATGAATAGATAGTACTTGTATATAGCATTTACATAGCAATCTACTGGATACATAATTTTGCAGAGAATGTAACATAGCTTGGATTCTGCATCACTGAAGACTTCTAATCTGAATAGTTCAGGATACTAATAGCAGCATTTCATATAAGGGTTAACGGTCGTCAGTAAGCTTTTTCCATAGCACAGTGTTGTGACAAATCTATAATACTTACGCAGATTGCCGTGTGCCTATATGGCAGCTTTGCATTCTCCATGCAGTGGCCGGTGTTGACATTCCACACACACATTTCCCTGTAAGACATAACCTCAGGTTATCCGCTGTCATTTCTACTTAGTTGGTTGGGACAATTCTGTGACATGGATTTTTAAGTTTAAAAACTGTATTTAAGAGAACACTTATCATTTACGTAGCGTTTTTGTTACCGATTACCGGACAAGAAAATGTTGCGGTCATTAAGAATAGATGGCATACAGAACGTATTCCCTTTTGTTTAGGTAATTACACCCTGCTGCCCTGCATCAAACTAACTTTAAGGCCATGCCTGGAATAAAATGAATTGTAGGTGTACTGCCATTATGTCTCATCAATGTGTCACTAGAAGTATCATTCTTCAGAACTACATCCTGCCGAAAATGGGTCATTTCACAGAACCTCAGCAATACACGTTTTATGCCATGACTATGTTATTTTCCAAGACTATTATTTACTCCCAAGATGTAACAGCGCCACCATGAGGATCATTTTGTGTTAGCTTTAGGTCTTTACAGATTGGAGATCTTAACTGCAGCTTTAAGACTAAAAAAATGGTTGACCTTAGAAAATGCTTATAATAATTTATTTCCAATGCAAGATTTTGATTAGAAAATTACCAATGACTCAAAGGCTGATGTTCTAGATTTTCTTAGGATAAATGCTTTCTAATATCATAATAATACAATTATGATGAACCTATCAGCTGATTCATGTTGCCTGAAACAAGGGTGGCATACATCTGAGACCAGCTATGTTATTGATTACATGTATGTTTCAATTAAACATACTTTAAAACATCGGCAGGGGACGATGTAGTTAAGATGTCTAGTCCCAGAGGCAGATCTCTGGCAGCTTCTCCACAACACGCTCCTTAGGGCCGGTGCAAACGATCTGAGAGAATCAGGACAATTTTGTTAATCACATTCTGATCACAGAGTGTCAGCAAAGTGAGATCTGATTCAGATGAGAAGGAGATGGAGAAAACAAATTCTCCATCTTCTCCATGGTATCAGTCTGTGGAAATTGGACTGCACTCAGATGTCATCAGAGTGCAGTCTGATGGTTTCCACCGACTCATTAATTTGTATGGCCAAGTGTGAACCAAGTATCGGATCCAAATCAGGCATGCAGCGATTTTTTTTCCTCCGACTGGCATGGCTCAAGCCAAAAATCTGACATGTCGGATCGCACTCAGACCAAAAATACGGTTGTCTGTACGAGCCCTTAGACTGACACCTTTGGTAATGAAAAAAAACTATCCCTTTGTGAATATGTAGGGAGAGACCTACAGACAAGCCAAGAGACCGGCTTCTTGGACTAATTTTTGTAGCTGCATCATCCCCAACCACCATTTTAAATTAAGTTTAACCTAAAGCACCACAGCATTTCAGAGTGAAATATACATGGTTTCAATAATGGAGACAGTCTCTGATTCATGCTCCTTGGGATTCTGGCAGCATGAAACTGCTGAAAATTTTCACTTTAAGGCCATGTTCACACATTTAGTATTTAGTCAGCATTTTACATCAGTAATTCTAAGCCAAAATCAGGAGTGGAACAATTAAAGGAAAAGTAGAATAGAAACATGTCACCACTTCTGCATTTTTCATCCACTCCTGGTCTTAGTTTACAAATACTGATGCAAAATACTGACCAAATACTAAACGTATGAAGTGGACCTTATTTGGAGTCTATGATATACAGTCATGGCTGAAAGTGTTGGCACCCTTGACATTGTTCCAGAAAACAAAGTTTTTCTACCAGAAAATTATTGCAATTACACATGTTTTGTTATGCACATGTTTATTGCTTTTGTGTGTATTGGAACAACCTAAAAACAGAGGAGAAAAAGGCAAATTGGACATAGTTTCACACAAAACCCCAAAAATGGACTGTACAAAATTGTTGGCACCTTTCCAGAAATTTTAGTAAAAGTAAACAATTTAGTGTCAAGCATGTGACACTGGTTCAAACTCACCTGTGGCAAGTAACAGGTTCGGGCAATATGGAAATTACATCTTAAACCAGATAAAAATGGGAGAAATTGACTCAATCTTTGCATTGTGTCTGTCGGTGCCACAATAAGCATGGAGAACAGAAAGAGGAGAAAAGAAATGTCTGAGGAATTGAGAACCAAAATTATTATAAAATATCAACAATCTCAGGGCTACAAATCCATCTCCAGAGATCTTGATATTCCTTTGTCCATTGTGCGCAACATAATTAAGAAGTCTACTACCCATGGCATTGCAACTAACCTCCCTTGACGTGAATGGCAGAGAAAAATTAATGAGAGGTTGCAACTAGTGATGGGCGAGCAGTAATCTTCTCGGTACCTGAATCGAGCATATCAGACTGTATGGGTGCCCGACTCGAATACCAAACATAATGTACGTCCATGAAGCAGTCGAGTATTTTTCTGGGAAAACTGTACTCGAAGGGGCCGGAAAGAGATGTAGTGAGAGAGACAGCGATTAAGCGAGAGAGAGATGAAGCGAAAGAGATGAAGCGCACAAGTCAGATAGATGAAGCGCGCAAAAGAGAGATGAAATGAGAGAGAGAAAGAGATGAAGTGAAAGCAAGATAAAGAGAGAGATAAATACATAGAAAGAAAGAGAGAGAATATATTCCCGGTTTCAGCGCTGCGGCTCAGATTAAAATGAGGTACTCTGCATTGCATGGTACTCGACAGAGCACCCAAATGCTTGATGGAGTATCGAGCAGTGGCGAGCACGCTCACCCATCACTAGTTGCAACTAATGATAGTCCGTATCATGGATATGAAGCCCTAGTCAAGTTCCAAAGAAATTCAAGCTGCCATGCAGGCTCGGGTGCATCAGTGTCAGCTTAAACTATACATCAACATTTGAATAAAGGAAATGCTATGGCAATAGACCCAGGAGGATCAAACTGTTGCTGTTTGGTAAAGCACATCATTGTACTGTTTACCAAAAATGGAATGAGGTCTACTAAGAAAGGAACACAGTACTTACAGTCAAATATGGTCGAGGTTCAAAGATGTTTTAAGGTTGCTTTGCTGCCTCTGGCACTGGGTGCCTTGACGATGTGCAAAGCATCATGGAATCTGAAGATTAGCAAACGATTTTGGGTCGCAATGTAGTGCCCAGTGTCAGAAAGTTGGGTCTGCATCCTAGGTCATGGCTCTTAAAACATGACAATGACCCCAAACATACTTCAAGAAGCATCCAGAAATGGATGGAAACAAAGCACTGGAGAGTTCAGAAATGGACAGCAAGGAGTCCGGATCTAAATCCCATTGAACACCTGTATAGAGATTTTAAAATTGCCGTTGTGTGAAGGCACCCTTCAAATATGAGAGACCTGGAGCAAAAGAAGAGTGGTCCAAAATTCCGGATGAGAGGTGTAAGAAGCTTGTTGATGGTTATAGGAAGCAATTGATTGCAGTTATTTATTCCAATGGTATGTGATCAAAAGTTAAGTTGAGGTTGACAACAATTTTGTCCGAACCATTTTTGAGGTTTGGTGTGAAGTTCTGGCCAATTTGCCTTTTTTCTCCTCTGTTTATTTTTTGTGTTATTCCAATACACAAAAAGGAAATAAACCTGTGTATAACAAAACGTGTAATTGCAATAATTTTCAGGGATAAGTACGGTACTTCATTTTCTGGAACAATATCAAAGCTGCTATCACTTTCAGCCATGACTGTATGCCAGGTTACAGATGGCACTGGTAGAATAGATATGCTACGTTTTAGATTCACAGTAAATTTGAAATACATGTAATAAAAAGAATGTTCATGCTAACTAATCTTTCCTGGCAGGTTAATTGATATTCTGGAAATCTCAATAAAAGTTACACAGCCTAAAATATTATTGTAAGTCTCTATAAGGTTAAGTTGAGATATATTGTATTTTGAATTCAGTTTTCTGAGTTTATATAATTACATTCCTTGTACAGCTAATAATTTTGGTGCACACCATTTTCTTCACTTTTTCACATTTTGAATTTCATACATTGTGTTAAAAGATTTTAAAGGTTTGCACCATTTCAGAAAATTTTGGTCCCTGGCTGCAGTTTGTTACCTGGCTCCCAGCATTTGGTATGGGCTAGAGCATTAACTGGATAAAGGAAAAAGCCAGCTCACCGCAGTTGCCTAGTCCCACTAGAGCTGTGGTCCCCAACCTTTCTGACCTTGAGAGCCATATTCAGTTTAGAGAGAGGGTCACAAGCCACATTCAGCACTGAGAGAGGGTGCCGAGCCACATCCAGCTCCCATCCCCCTCAAAGTAGTGTCAACCAAAGCCCCCATTACAGGTATAATCATAGCCAAAGCTTTTCCACATAAATCACTGCAAAGAAGTACAGTGAGATCCAGGGGTTCCCACAATACCCCCATTCAGTATTCTCCCATCAAGGACTCCCAACACACTGTCGCATACAGCTTCAAGAACCTCCTCCAACAGGTAGTATCATCCTCCAGCGTACCACAAAATTCACCATGTTGAGATGTGGTCTTCATACCTGTTTGCTAGACCTGGAGCTAATGCACCAAGCTGGCAGACAGTCACGAGCCACATGTGGCTCCCGAGCTACAGGTTGGGGATCCATGCTTTAGAGCAGGGGTCTCAAACTGCATTCCTTGAGGGCCACAAACCGTGCGTGTTTTCAAGATTCCCTTAGCATTGCACAAGTGCTGGAATCATTGTCTGTGCAGGTGATTAAATTATCACTTGTGCAATACAAGGAAATCCTGAAAACATGTCCTGTTTGCGGCCCTGGAGGAATGCAGTTTGAGCCCTCTGCTCTAGAGCATGGAATGAACGTCACTGCCACCAACAATGATGATTGTTCAGCTCAACAAATGATTAAAACATCTCCACGTGCATCATTAGTCCATAGATAAGTACATCTATACATTTCTGGTGCACTCAGCACCATTACTCATGAGCTCAGCGGCTCTTTCTGTCTAGACAAAACATGCTCCTCAAAGCCACTGAGCTCACTGACGAGATGTTAGCGCCACAGCCAATATAAAAACCCGGTAGCAACATTAAAGACTCAGTACTAGACCCAGACACGGTGAGAAAAGAGCAGTTTATTTTTTAAAAACAAACTGCAGCAAGGAACCAAGATTTTTTGCAAGTGGTCACTCTGAGTTGCCACCCACCCTGAGTAAGCTAAACTTCTACTAGGGAACGTAATATAAAGCCATAAATATCTTCAAAAACGCAGCAAAAAATCCTTTTTTCAGCTTAATAATTTTTATTACGCTTATATAATCACTTTAGTGCTTAAAATATTATTTTTTCTGAATTTTGGGGGGCATAAAATAGCCCTTTACTTACCCATTTTCCGAACCACTAACCACATAAGGTTGCTTTTCAAAATCTCGAGCTCTCGATAAGCATGTAACAGCAGCAGTATGGCCAAACAGAATTGCTTTAGATGTAACCTAGAAAAATTAAGAAAAAATATATAACACAACAGAACTGTACACATTTAGGGTGCAGAATTGATTGGTTGGTTGCTCTGTATAATATGACCAGTGTTACCCTCATCTACAATAAGACACACTTTCAGCCTTCGAGACCCATTGGGCCAGATACTTCTGATTTAAGAGATGTGAACCATAAAATTATACTCCTCAACGGCTGATTCTCTCATTTCAGCCGGAGTCAGTCACTATTCTCATATAATTATAATTCTGCTGGTCAAACGAAGGCATTAATAGCACAGAATTCCAGATCACTGATGCCGGACAGAATTCTAATAGGAAACTATTATTTATTAATATGAGGTTTCCAAAATTGCAAAAGCGTCCAAATAATAAAAATATAGTATTTCTATGTATTCGGACTAATCGATAATGCAACTATGCAGCAAACATCTCTATGTTACACGAGTATATAGGTCACTGCTTTTTGACTTATCAATGCACTATTTAAGGTATTCAAACAATGGTATACTTTTAGGATATTGATATGAAAGAGTATATCAGTTTTTATTTCAGCTTTTATGTGTACATTTTCTTACCAGGCTCAGCATTCTGTTAGATACTGTGATCGAGTTATATATCTTTGTGCTCAACTTTATTTGTTAACCATTTGCAGTTATCATACAAATGTATTGATGGAAATTTGTAACAAAATATACTGAATAGTAAGATATAAAGCATTGAGTGATGCAGAGAGGGGCATTTTTGCTCGGGTGTTAATGCAAAGCAGTTTCCATTTTTAATATAGTACCATCCGCATATGTGCACTGTAGGAGATTTTAGCAGTTCACTGTCAAAATTGAAAGTGTGACTATACAAGGCAAATGCATAGTAAACATATCCAGTGTCTCCAAATAACTTGTCCTGCAGCCCACAATAGTGGCACGTTCTTGGGGAACACCTGATATGCTAATTATACATTTGGCATGTATGGTTAATTTTTTACTATACGTTAACGTCAACTTAAAAGTTTAGCTTTTTGATGGCATTTCCTTAAGAAACATTTATTAATCCTAAAGTACACAGCACAACATATATTGTTTCTAAAAACTATATAATTGTGCTTGCAAGGGTTCTCCCAAAATTACAAGTTATCCTTTATCAGTGGAATCCTAGTGGATGGACCACTAGCAGTCAAACATTGGGATTCTAGAACTCAAAAACAGGAACCTGCATAAACCCATCTTGAATAGTGTGTATACTCAGCCTCTGCTTCATTTATTGTCTATGAAACTACTGGAGAAAGCTGTGTTCCTCAATTCTTTCTGACATTTCCAAAGACAAAAAATGGTGTATACGCCGAGCATGTACTGTACACATCCACTCCATTCGAGAGGAGGTTCTTGAAAGTATTGTTCTATGGATCTAGAGCCCCATTCTCGAGATCACTGGGGATGTTCCCTATCATAAGGATCTTATACATTTTGGGTAACCTCCCCATAAAAATTTGTTACAGCACTATATGTAGACAAAAACTGCTTTAAAAAAAATTCATTTACAAACCTTCATGTCCATTGACAAATGCCAAAGACATATCTGCCCCTCAAGGCTTCCAGTGACAATTGTTTTCTGATCATCTGTTATCATCATGGTGGTTACACTGTGAGCAGGAGCCCGATTTCCCCATAATGCCACCGCCTGGGTAGTACTCTTCATCATGAGCTTGACCTACAATTAATGAGAAAATTTGTATAAAACAGCTAGAAATTCTACAGCAAGAATATTATTGTAAAAGAGAATTTAATGTCGAGTGCAAATTGTGGTGCTATTAAGAGATACAGTCATGTAACTCAGGACTGACGATTTTCAGCTCCTTTTTCCAAGAGAAAAAACTTAGAAAGAAAAAAGATGAAGTAAACAATGTACACCAAATTGTATAACTATTTAAATACATTTTTAATTCCACTTCAATAATTTTGTGTCCAGTAAAAGGGTTAATTCTAAAAGTAGCCAAAATTGCACGAAAGTTATAAAGGACAAGTAACATTTTTGGCACAAAATATTCATGAAAATGTATGCAGGACATAAGTTACTCTTCAGTGAGAAAGGATTCTAGTGCCAACTATCAGAGGTAGTAATTCAACATATGATGTATGACCTGGAATAGGAATCCAAACCAGAAGCTCCAGTTGCATACACATGTTTCAAAGGAATTTGCCCCTTACCAGTGCAAAGTAGAACTATCTGGAAAGGGGAAAAAGCCTTCAACAGGTTGTGTAAAAAGACTAAAATTGACTAGTTAGTTGTGATGAGCGACTGTGCTCGTTACTCGAGTTTTCCGAGTATGGTCGAGTGTTTTCCGAGTACCTTGGGCATGCTCGTAAATTATGTCTGAGTCCCTGTAGCTGCATGATTTGTGGCTGCTAGACAGCCTAAATACATGTGGGCGTTGCCTGTTTGTTAGGTAATCCCCACATGTATTCAGGCTGTCTAGCTGCCGCAAATCATGCAGCTACGGGGACTCAGACATAATTTACGAGAATGCCCAAGATACTTGGAGAACACCCGAGCATGCTCGGAAAACTCGTGTAACGAGCACATTCGCTCATCACTACTAGTTAATGTTGGAAGACTTTTACACCATTAAATTATCCCTTGAGGATTTAAATATAAAATAGACTCATCAAAGAGGAATTGGATGTAGCAATCCTAAAGGTCCTCTCTCAATAAATCTCCCTATGTTGCTCTCCACAAGGAGAAACTTTACCCCTCATACCACTTGTCAAAGGCCTTTCATTCAGCCAACCAGTTCTCCTGCTTTGCATTGATGACGAGACAAAAAAAAGAAGAGTATCAGCAAATGGAGTTTCTGCTTTGGCATCCTGCCCTTAGGTGGAAAAGCCCTTTAAAGGCTTTTAGACTTTTAGGTTTGCTACCTCCAATAGGTTGCACTAGATACCCTGTTGTCTTCCTCTCAGAAGAGGCTGGTTGTATAGTTCAATTCTTAGGGGGGTATGGCATGACCTATAAAGTCTCCCTTTGCAATCTTGGCTCCCTCCACAAGGACAAAATGTGCCCTTAAGAGCCAATATATGCTCTATCATGAAAAACAGAAGTCTCCTTGTATAGTAGAAGCTAAAAAGTCTATCTGGTTTATATTTCATTTGCTTCTACCTCTGCATCCCCATATAGCCCATTGTGCAGCTGACTCCACTATTGCAGCCTTAAAAGCATGTAGAAGTAGTGCTAGAGTGGTATGGGCTTCATTAGGTAAGTAATTCTATTTTTTTTTTAGCATTGCCCAATTTTATATGAAACCAGGCAACCCTTTTAAAGTGGACCAGACAGTTTTACAGACATGTCTCTTTTAGTACCATAAATACTTGCATTAGGTTTCCATGTTCTGCCATTATTAAGCTGAACCACAATTTCTCCAAAAACTGAACTGGTAAAATAACACTATGTAACAAATTTTTATTTATTTTTTGTTCCTGGGTCCAAAGTGTGTTTTCCTAACCTGTTATGCCTAAAACAAATAGAAAATAGTTAAATAGTTGTTCCACTAAAACTTTGCTTTTGTGATCAGGACAATGAAATTTTGAAATTTGTCTGTTTTCGGAAAAATTCTCGATTCGTATTCAATACTGAGTAGTCTTCTAGAATATTGTTGAACTGCTAGAATTGTGCAGAAGTTTCTACAATTTTCCAGAATTATCTGGAAGTGTCTAGAAACTTTTAGAACTTTCTAGAACGTTCTCGGACTGTTCAATAGTAGTCATACAAGTATAAAAGCACAGGTGACTCGATCCAACATTTCGGTTTATATTATTGCTGAGTAAAAGAATAACGAATCGTAGTTAAAGAGCAATTATTTGTTTTAGATGGCATCAAGAGGTTGTTTGCGCCCAGAAGATACATTTTGCTACGTATGTGGACAATTTCTAAAGACAAGAGAGAGAAAGTATTCTGTGAAAGCATGTCATATGATGTGCGAGGCCTACAAGGCATATTTCGGCATGACTATCAGGGATCAAGACAAGTCCTGGGCACCTAATTTCACATGCGAATATTGCAAGAAAACTCTTGAAAGTAAGGTGAATAATTGCTGTTCGTTTACATGGCAGTGCTTTATTTTGTAGAATTTCAATGATTTAGATCTAGTACAGTTTAACCCCTTACTGCCTGCGGACGGAATAGTACATCCATGGCCAGTATCCCCCGATTGATGAGGGCTCCGGCAGTGTGCTCGCATCAAAGCCAGGACATGTCAGCTGTTTTGAACAGCTGACATGTGCCCGCAATAGGCACGAGTGGAATCGCGATCCACTCGCGCCTATTAAGAAGTTAATTGCCGCTGTTAAACACTGACAGCGGCATTTAACAAGTGCTTATGGCCACCGGG
>VIAB01021289.1:30890-41800 GCA_009801035.1 Oophaga pumilio
TGAGAAGGTGTGTCCAAACTTTTGGTCTGTACTGTATGTACTTGAGGCTCAACATAATTTTTGGACTTTGGTTTCAATAAAGATTTGGCACCATTTTGCGTTTACAGACTTAGCACATTCAATTTTTATGTGATTTGTGCTCAAAGAGGAGTTAAAAAAGACAGATAAAAAAGTTATACACTCTCGCATCGGACCACCAGAACGATTCTCAGTTTACACATTCCACATCTAACAATGGACAGTGGAACCCAGAGGCTATAGAAGGCAAATGCAAACTTTTTAGTCTAGAAAAATATTTTTTTGTCAAAAATGCATGCATTGTGAGCTTATAGGAGTTCTTTTTTTTTACGACCTTCATCTCGAACAAGAACAAAGAAGCAATTTTATCACTCTCATGGAGGACTCAGCGTGCCTGTACATTAGATGAATAACCTATTACTTTTTATAGCCTCTTTGCATGGCCTCATTCTCTGTGAACAAGTGATACGTCATAGTGCACAAAATAAACCGGTTGGGCCCTCACATTGTGATTTTTTTTATTTTTTTAATATGGCATTTTATGCTCCACTAGTACTCCGTCCACTTTGTGAACTGCTGACATGACACTCCCTGTCACTGGGTATACAGACCTGTCAATCATCTCACTTTTCGTGTTGCCCATTGTGACACCAGGGCAGATATGTTTTGTCATATAAGAGCACTGTGCACGTCGCTTATAATGGTGCAGGCTTGTTTCTTACCCGTTACATAGCTACAGGTATATACAGGCCTGTCAGGACTTGCAGACATGTGATCAGCCGTCTAATCTCTGGGGCCTTTGGGGCAGGCATGTCAATTTTTAGTGATGCTGAGGGTCACCATTATTATATACAGGAAGCCACACAAAACACTTGTCTCCGTTGCTTCCTATGACATAATTATTCATTTTTTGGTTCCATCCCAGGCCCAACACAAATAAGCCACAGAGAAGGGATGCAAGGGGAATGTCACACAGAGCCGGACTCGTGAACTTTCTCCACACAGACTTCCTGGTCATTCGGAGTAGACCTACTGTCAATAAACAGAATGAAAAGCGGCTCTTTAATTCCCCGTTGTTCATGTCTGTGACTGTTGTCTATGTTCATTACATAAAGCTTGAGTGCAGTCACTTTATTAAAGGGGTTGGCAACTGTTTTGATATTGATGACCTATCCAAGGTTATTAATATCAGATTGATGAGGTTCTGACACCTGGCCCCCCCACTGATCTTCTACTGCTGGAGCTGACAACGGCTCATTGATGGGTGTGCCGTGTGTTGGATCCCCACAATCTGTTATTGATAACTGATCCCAAGAATCGTTAAAGGGACCTGTCACCTCGTTTTGCCGCTATAAGATGCAGCCACTGCTTTTTGGGGCTTATCTACAGCATTCTGTAATGCTGTAGATAAGCCTCCGGTCCGACCTGAAAGATAAGAAAAACAAGTTTTATTATATTCAACCAGGGGGCGGTCCGATGCAGTCCGCTCCGATGGGCGTCGCAGGTCTGGGTCCGGCGCCTCCCATCTTCATACGATGTCTTCCTGCTTGCTTCGTGTCGCTTTCCTGCGCAGGCACACTGATCTGCTCTGTTGAGGGCAGAGCAAAGTACTGCAGTGTGCAGGCGCCAGGAAAGGTCAGAGAGGCCCAGCGCCTGCGCACTGCCGTGCTTTGCTCTGCCCTCAGCAGGGCAGATCAGTACGCCTGCCTGCCCAGGAGCGCGACACGAAGCAAGGAGGAGGGCGGCATCGCGTGAAGATGGGAGGCCCCTGACCTGCGACGCCCATCGGACCGCCCCCTGGGTGAATATAATAAAACTTGTTTTTCTTATCTTTCAGGTCGGACCGGAGGCTTATCTACAGCATTACAGAATGCTGTAGACAAGCTCTTAAAGGCAGTGGCCGCATCTTATAGCGGCAAAACGAGGTGACAGGTTCCCTTTAATCAGAATCAAAGTACCCAGCAATGCTTTAAGCTGAGCATAACTAGCAATTCCCCTGTTGCTGAAATGAAACCCTTTACGAGTGTCAAAGATCAAATACCGTAGTAACCTGGAGAGAACATTCACAGGACAGCTTGTTTTTTTTTTTTTATTGTCGCCTAGCAATTTATCTGTTGAAACAGATGCAAACTGAACATGCAGTAATGTTTTATGGATCGGACGCACAGATCCGGTAGAAAAATAGATAGGTTTGCAAAAGGGTCACTCCACATAATGAATTTCTGAAAGGTGATTTCACATCTCAGATACAGAGGAGAGTTTGGGAATACAAATTGATGTTGACCTTTGACACTCTCAATGCTGGAATGAACCTATCACATGGTTTTATGGCCTATTACATCAATTAAGGAATTTGCTTCAAAGACCCTGTGAGAACATCACAAAACATTACCAGACCCTAATCAGAGGGCAATAAAACTTTCACACTCCTTATCTATGAACTAGTCCAATATTTATTGCCACAACTGTTCATCCCTCTCCCATAATGACAGTTCTGCTTCACGTCACTTGTCTCATCTATTGCCCTTTTTTTTTTTCTGTGTTGTGTATAAATATGTGATTCTTCAGATTTTGTATTAGTTTAGCCTGATGAAGAGACCTGAGTAGTCTCGAAAGCTTGCAATTTGTTACCATCTTTTCAGTTAGCCATTAAAAGGTATCAACCACTGAGGACTCTCAATTCTAAATATTTTTCTATCTACTGGCTAACACGGTACTAAGATATAAATCTTTACGTTATCAGTGGTGTGCACCTTCCTCAGAAATGTTGCTCCATTCTTGGACTGGAGTTACATTTTTGGCCTAAGAAACATTTTTCATGAATTTGCGTTGTGCAAACGTTTTTCAACTGTGTTTTACGCCTGTGTTTTTGGCTTAAACACTTTGGATCGGGCCCTATGGGGGTAAAAACTGAGTGTACAGAAAAGTAACAGTATGCCTACTTTAGTATGCAGTGGGGAAGGGTGTGTGGAAATGTCAGTCTTTGATTTATACTCTAGGCAAAAGGCATATTTATATGTGGGGGAGATAATTGGATGTATCTGTAGCTGACGTTGGGGTGTAGGCATAAACCATGGTGGTAGTCAAAGTGGGTCTGAAGTAATGCCAGCTCATCCTGTATCCATAGTTTTTTTATGTTTGTATTATAATTTCTGCTAATTTTATCACAATTACGATGAATTATAACTTTGAGGTTTGGCTGGAGATAAGATGTAGAGTAGAAGTACCACCTGCTACGATGGCTCAAGTTTACCTAAATGTGGGATTACGTCCAAGCTCTCCATCCGCTGATTGTTAAATGATGTAATAACTTCTTCACATGTTAACGTTGGGGACCGCTTTTGTCATTAGTGTAACTGAATGTTTTTATTTTTAGAGATATATTAAATTTTTTACGCTGTGGTGAACTACCTCCCCGAAACCGTGTCAAAATGGTCTACAAAGAGGCTCAGTACTATTCCATCGGGCCACTGCTTGACCTCTTGGACAAGATGCAGCCTCTTACCGGAGAGAAAGTGAGGCAAGCGTTCCTGGACTTAATGCCTTATTATAAAGGTAAGGAAATATTTATGTTCTTACTGCTGCATAGACTGCTACATTTATTGATTATTCTCTTCCCAGTATCATAAATGTAGAAAAATGTGTACATTAATAAATCCCTGGGTAATATTTCCTAGAATGCTACTCTGTAATAAAGAAAAAAAAATCAGTACTTACCATGAAAAAGCTTTGCCATCCCAGGCACATGGGCTCCTTGTTGCTTGAACTCGGCTTTAATCGTGTACACATGAGTAAAATCTTGTAGACGCCCGCCTCGTGACATGCAAGTATGTGTCGGAATAGCGGTTTTTTTTATGGCGTGTTTTTTTTTGTATGGAAATTGTGTAGTAGACTACGCCATTTTATGCAAAGATCTACAGTAAAAAAGATATACATTTTGATAATCCCTTTTGTATTATGGCGTCAGAGCCTTCCAGCAGAGGTATGTTGTCACTTGCATTGGTAGCAACAAGTGCTGACATAGCCTAAATATTAGGCCGGCGTCACACATGCGAGTGTGATGCGAGTAAGTCGCAAGACTTTCTCGCATCAATACCCGGCACGGCCGCCCACTCTCGGACCCGAGTGTGCGACTGCATGTATTTCTATGCAGCCGCACACTCGGGTCCGAGAGCGGGCGGCCGTGCCGGGTGTTGATGCGAGAAAGGCGTGCGACTTACTCGCATCACACTCGCAAGTGTGACGCCGGCCTTAGCGTTCATGTCACTAGGTTAAAAATGGCAATTTTTTTTTTCTTTTATCCCATTTATGTCATTATAAAAATCTACTGTACAGTGCTAGAGATATTTGCCATTTTTAATTCAGTGATAATTTTTATTACCAAAAGAATCCTGTGTGCACCGCTTCTTGTTAAAGACTATAAAAAATTGGCACTATATAAAAACGTCCACATTCCTGGAACCAGAAGGCGGATTTAAAAGACAAAAAATGAATACTATGGTGAGCGTTGGGAATAAAATAAGAGGTAAAACTGGCCACTTGTGACCTGATGACAGGTCCTCCTTAACTCCTTCCCGAAATAGCGTACTACATCATATCTATGATCCCTGTCAGTAACTGATCCCGCATCTTTCCAGGCAGATGGTAGCTGTGTTATTCAGTCATCATCTGCCTCCCACAGCCATTCGTGAAGATGAGATTGCGGGATGTCAAAGGGTTGCCATGACAGCCAGAAGTCCGCTGAAAACCCCCATACCTTTCAAGATGATTCTCTTGTGAATGATATTAATAAAATACCGTAATTTTTGCTATTCGCTGCAATATTGCGATTTTGCAGTATATTGTACAAGCGACTGGACAATCACAGGTTCAAGCCCACTAAGGCTACTTTATCCTCCATTAAAAATAAAGAAATATGAAAAAATACGCAAATATACAGTGGCATGTAAAAGTTTGGGCATCCGTGGTAAGAATTACTATTAATGTGAACAGTTAAGCAAGTTGAAGATGAAATGATCTCTAAAAGGCCTGAAGTTATAGATGACACATTTCCTTTGTATTTTAGGCAAAAAAAACCCATAGTCTATTTTTTTACTTTAAAAAATTAAAAAAGGAAATTGGGCCAATGCAAAAGTTTGGGCACTTTCATATGCCAGTGTATGTTGTATCTTTATGTCCAGATAAGTTTCAATCTATCAAAATCTAATAACCGGATCGGTAAACACTGTAAAGAGAGAAAGAATTGCTGCGTCACTTAAAAAAAAATGCAGTAAGAAGCAATCAAAATGTTGTATCTACCTCCGAATAGTACCAATAAAAACAGCAGCTCGCCACGCAAAAAAAAGTAATTGACCAAAAAATACATAATGGGTCTTGGAAAATGGTGAAACAAGCGAATTATTTTTTTTATTTACTTATTTCTACATTTTTTTCATCACTTAAAGGGATTCTGTCACCCCATTTTTCGACTATGAGATGAGACCACCGCCATCAGGGGCTTATCTACAGCATTCTGTAATGCTGTAGATAAGCCCCCGATGTTAGCTAATAGAGAAGAAAAACGAGTTAGATTATACTCACCCAGGGGCGGTCCAGCATCCGATTCGGTCCGGAAGGAGTCGCGGTACGGGCCGGCGCCTCCCATCTTCTAGCAAAAACATCCTCTACTTTGCTTCCCGTCGCGGCTCCTGCGCAGGCGCAGGACCTCTCTGACCTTTCCCAAACAATACATATTCGCAACCTGCCTACTCATACAGACTGAGAGTCATTTTAACTGCTTATTGAATGCCGTAAATACAGAAACCAAAAACTATTATGGAATTGCAGTTTTTTTCATAATTTCGCCGCGTTTGTAATTTTAACTGTTTTCCACTACATCACATGGTAAAAAGAATAGTTTCATTCAAAAATACAACTTATTCCTCAAAAAAAAAAGAAGCCCTCTTACTGCTATATTGACGGAAGAATAAAAAATATCGGGAAGGGGTTAAAGTGGTTTTCCAGTCCTGTTATCATAGCCCAAGTGTGTGCAGCATGTGGTGGTCTACAGCAGCCACCACTGTGACCAGCTTTTCACAATTCTTGATGTTCCCAGTAATAGAGCACATAATGAAATATATCGGGAAAGCTTTACTGTATATGCCCATAGTTGCCTACTTATCGAATGTTTCTTTTAAAGATCACTTGGAACGGATCATTGAGATCGGGAAACTTCGCGCTATACAGAGGAAGGCCAGGTTTGCCAAGCTGAAGGTCTGCGTCTTCAAGGAAGAGATGCCCATTACTCCTTACGAATGCCCACAGTTCAACGCGTTACGTTTTGAGCGGAGTGAGAGCGAATCCAAGCACTTTGAGCATCATTGCGATGTGGATGTGTCTTTTGGGCCCTGGGAAGCAGTGGCTGATGTGTATGACCTCCTCCATTGTATAGTCAGTGATCTCTCCCAGAGAGGCATCACTGTGGAGCACCAGTGCATTGGAGTGTGCGATAAGCACCTAGTTAACCACTATTATTGCAAACGTCCCATCTATGAATTCAAAATTACTTGGTGGTGAGAGGTTCACACTATCGGCCAAGGCGCAGGACCAAATATTATTAATGGTTGCACGACCAATTAGCTAGCAAGTAGCACTGCAGATGTGGCGCAGACTGTTACTGCCATCTGTGGCATGAGAACAAGGTATAATATACATTTCTGTAGTTGCATTATACAAAAAGGAGCAAACGATAAGCTAATTATACTTATAGCCCACAATTTGGGACATGACTTTGAAAGAACACTGACTGAGCCACCCTTTCTATGGGGTAAAAGAGTGCCTGAGTGGTCGTCCCATAGAGAATGCGGCCTCGCTCCACCGCAGCACAGCATAGCTCAGTGTATAGTGATGTAGAGTAATACAGGGAAATATTAGCATTACAAAGCATACGATACCCCGAATATATGCTTTCCTCCCAATTTCGAACTGTATTTCTAGATGTTTTTTTGAGACCCCCCCTTCCCATTAATAACTATATTTATAATTGTTTAAAATAATGAAATTACATTTAATAGTGTTTAATTTATTTCTTGCATTATATTAATGTCATGACTAATTTTGTCTGCAGTAATTGATTACTTATGTGACCATTTAAATATATACCGTAATTTGGTACGTCTTATTTTTTTGTCTGATTACACTACATTACTAGGAAGAATTTCATGAAAGGTGAGGCCGATTCTTTATATTGTGAGGCTTCATTCAGATGTCTGTTTTTTTTCATGTCTACATGTACTGTCCATTTTTCACGGATAGAACAGATACCCGTTTTGGTCTATGAGGTTCACATACCCTTGTTTTTGTGGACCGGGTGTCAGCATAAAAAATGGAAATGGAATATATCTGTTTTTGATTTGGGTCACGGATCAAACTCTGTCATTCACAACAATGGGTGCATGGAAAAAAATGGACAGTGCACAGTTTACTATCCATGTGTTTCCAAGTGATCTCTATATTTTACTGTTTGATGGGGAGGAAAAGATTGTAATTTTATTTTGCATGAAAGAAAAGCAGAGGCCACACTGATATTAAAAATGGACACACAGACGAAAAATGGATGAAATTTCGATCTAGCACACTGATGAAAAATGGTCTGCTTTTCGTCACGTAAAAAACAAAACAAAAACACAAACGTCTAAAAGAGGCCTTTGGCTCATCTATGAAATTCCAATACCAGTGCAAGTCTGCTTCTCCATCTACACACTCTCTTTTAGAAACTGAATTTCAGAGCCAAGATTCGCAGAACTGGCAGCTACTGCCATCTAGTGGCTAAATGACATAGGAAGGAACAGATTGTTTCTTTTTTTTTTTTTTTTTTTTAAACTAGATCGTCTTAACAAAATAAAGAAGACACTGCAGGTACATTAATTGGAATGTTTCTTCAGGGTTATATGATATTAACCGTATGTAAGTAATTATAGATGTGGGGGTTGGTATCTAAACATAGGGGCCAATAATTCACTTGTACTCAAAAATCAATTTGCTCTGGAACAATGGACACGTTGGTTTTTATTTAAGAAGCCCTCCTACTTTGCATTCATTACTTGTATTAATTGCACCTGTTTGAACTTGTTACCTCTATAAAAGACACCTGTCCACACAGATTTTGTCTCTCACAGTTGAAGTGTACCTACGATAAAAATTACAGACCTTTCCATTATTTGTAGATAAAAAAACCTGCAAAATCGGGAGTGTATGAAATACTTATTTTCCCCACTGTACTTGATGCTCAAATAGGCTGCTAAAGTGTTCGCATTCACATACTACATTAGGATGATACATACATAGACACTTAGAAATATAATGTGCCTAGGGTGGTATATTGATCCAGTGGTTCTCAACCTGCAGTATGCAATAGGGTACATGTCACAAGCAGAAAGAGACACTCGGAGGCAGAGAAAAAAACTAAGTGTGTCAAGCTCAGTGTCTCTGCTAGATGGCAGGTTGTATAGTCGCATCATGCAACAATTCACCATCTAGATGTAGCAGAGCTAGACGCGTTGCGGGACAACTGGATTATTATCTTTATTTCAAATAAAGGACTTTATTCTGGGTGTTACTTTTTTTTACAATTTTACTATGGAGTTACTAGTGGGGCACTTGATGTCACATGACAATACAAAGGTGACATCAACCCCAATACTATCACCCCAATTGCCACTGCACCAGGGCAAGTGGGATGAGCGAAGCTAAGTGCAAGAATTGGCACATCTTATGGATGCGCCATTTGTAGGGCGACTGAGAGCTGATGTTTTTAGTCTGGGATGGGGCCAATATCCATTGTAGGCTATTAATACCAGCTTGCAGCTGTCTGCCTAGCCTTTGCTGGATATTAATTATAGGGGGTCCTACGTCTTTTTTTTTCTCCTAAATTATTGTAGGTCCTGCCCTACCTGTCAGATAACAGCTCCTACTTCTCACTTCCGAAGCCCCTTAGTCCTGTTGCCTGTGATTGAGGTCCCCTTTGAGAGAATTGCCATGGACCTAGTAGGTCCCCTAATTAAATCTGCACGTGTCCATCAGTACATCCTATTGGTCATGGACTATGCGACCCGGTACCCTAAAGCAGTGCCACTAAGGAACTCTTAGGCTATGAATATCGCCCGCAAACTTGTCCATATATTTGCTAGGATGGGCCTGCCAAAGGAGATTTTGATGGAACAGGGAACCCCCTTTATGAGCAAAGTGATGAGTGAGCTGTGTAGAGTCCTTCAGATTGCCCAACTGCAAACCTCAGATTACCATCTGCAGACTGATGGCCTGATGGAGTGCTTCAATAAGACCTTGAAGGCCATGCTCAAGAAGGTCATTGAGAAGGACAGTCGAGATTGGGACTATCTGCTTCCATTTCTGCTCTTTTCCATCAGAGAAGTCCCACAAGCCTCCACTGGCTTCTCAAGCTTCTGTACGGTCGACATCCGCGAGGGCTCCTGGACATTGCCAAGGAAACCTGGCAAGCCGAGGTCACACCACACTGGACTGTCATTGAGCATGTCGCCCAGTTGCAGGAGAGGATGGCGCATTTGATGCCTACCGTGTAGGAACATCTCCAGGCACAGGAGGCACAGGCAGGGGTATATAACTGATAAGCAAGGCTGAGGCAATTCCAGCCCGGGACCGCATGCTAGTGCTTATCCACACGGTGGAGAGCAAGTTCCTAGCCAAATGGCAAGACCCATATGAGGTGGTGGAAAAACTGGGTGACGTGAATTTTAAGGTACACCAGCCCGGAGGCAAGAAACCAAACCATGGCGATATCGGGAATCGCTGGAAGCTCCTTGCCTGTGGGCCCATCCCGAAGCCGAAGTGGAGGAGGTCATAATTTCTGAGACTCTAACCCAGGCCCAGAAGCAACAGTGTCGAGGACTGCTTCAGCTGAACCTTGCCCCATTTTCAGAGTTGCCAGGGCGTACACAGGTGGTGGCACACGAAGTGTTAACAGGGGCGCATGTGAGGGTGAATCTCAAGCCCTATAGAATCCCTGAAGCACTCCGGGAGATAATATCAAAGGAGGTGAAGAGAATGCTAGACCTCGGTGTCATAGAGGAGTCAAAAAGTGGATGGTCGAGTCCCATCGTCCTCATGTAACGACTACCATAGGCTCAACAAGGTGTCCAGTTTTGATGCGTATTCGATGCCCCGCGTGGACGAACTCATTGAGTGACGAGCTCGCGAGATACATCACAACCCTCGACCTGACGAAAGGGAACTGGCAGATCCCCATGTCCCAGATTGCCAAGGAGAACACGGCCTTCTCTACGCATGAAGGGTGTTTCCAGTACACCAGAATGCGCTTCGGACTGAAGGGAGCCCCAGCTACCTTCCAGAGGGCGATGGATCGGATCTTGGCTCCACATAAGAAATATGCCGCAGCCTACCTTGATGACATTTTCGGCTTCAGTAATGATGAATGAATTTATTCGGAAAATGATTGCCAAAGATAAATTCGGCACAAATATGGCACATTCAGATTTGTGATCGGAAGCACGAGCAAAATTTTATAAAATCGGTAAAAAATTGGAAACAATATTTTTGGGGTTTTACAAACGTGATACAGCAGGCTAAATCCAAATTTGAAATTGTTTGGAGCATATCTTATAGGTTATACAGGCATCACCCACACTAAAAAAAAAATTCTTCTGTTACTAACATCGTACAGTAGGGGACATCTCACTTTCAACTTTTTGTAGCATCTAGTCTGTTATAGAGGCCTGATCCATGGGCCCCCCCAAAATTCTTCTGTTACTAACATTGTACAGTAGGGAATATCCCACTTTCAAATTGTTTGTAGCATTTAGTCTGTTATAGAGGCCTGTGACGATAACCTGGAATGGGAGCTCCATTCCTTATACTTT
>VIAB01021296.1:33728-45037 GCA_009801035.1 Oophaga pumilio
ACACACATCATAGGAAAGTTACTCTGATGAATTGCAAAACAGTGTTGACAAAACATCATGCTTCTATCAACCTACAAAGCAAAGCAATAATTGAATACGTTCAACTCCACACTCGTCTCGTCCTCCGTGGAGACCACAGCTTGAAGGAAACGTGTCTACAATCAGATTCATCATTAACAAAATATTTAATTAGTGGATTTGGGTAATAAACATACTTGGATGCTATTCATTTCACACAATCCCAATCTGCAGAAATGCGATAATGCCCCCACTATATGCTACCAATGCCATGTAAATATTCAGAGCTTGGCAGGCAAGTCATAACCAGGCCAAGAGGGATCCTCGGCAGACAACGCCAGCACATGCGCCCCTTCACAGGATCCCTACTCACTCCATTTCCATACAGAATTCGCCTTTATGGACAATTCCCCAGTATTTTGCAGACTTTCCTACTGTACTGTCACATGCATACTTACATGTATGTGCTTCTTCTGTACTTTGCAGCGTCAAAAACGGGATTCAAGAGCAAAAGAGCAGTAGTATCCTTAGTACCTCTACTTTTATTCTGCCTGTACTTACAACATAACTAAGCACATGAGTGTTAGTCATAGCTGAATATAATACTCGAGTAATCCTACAGCAGGGGTCTTGTTCACAAGTAGTAATCTGAAAACCGATGGATATTTAGGGAATGTAAAATTCCTCACGTCTTAGCCTCATACACATCCTCAAGGGGGGGGGTTGAATCTTCCAGTGAGTTCAGGATGCAGTACTTTAAAAGTAAAAATACTTGCAATAATATTGCATCATGAACTCGATGGAAGATTTAAGACACAATCCACACGTCCAACACCTGCTGCGGCTGTTATGTGTTTTTGCTGTAGCAGTGACTGTGTTGGCAGCACGCTCCACCGCTGTAGCCAATCACTGAGCTCAGTGGCTGTGCGGAGGTAGCCTGCAGGAGCCGCAGAGCTCAGTCACTGGCTACAGTGGAGGCACACGCTGTCAACGTGACCTCACTGCTACAGCCAATACAGACAGCAAAGTTGCAACAGGGAGTTTTCTTTTTTTTTATTGACACTATTGCACCTGGGGTTCAGCTTCCTAAACGAGTTTAGCTGCTAAAATTAATTGTGGCAGTTTATGGTAATGCTGAGGCCTCGGCACCATGTTTTAGCTCCTTAGGGTCCTGTTACACATAGCGACTCACCAGCGATCCCGACAACGATATGCAGTTGTCAGGATCGCTGGTGTGTCGCTACATTATCGCTGCTGAGCTGCCAAACAGGCAGCTCTCAGCAGCGATCAGGACAGCGACTATGCGGGTAACAAGCAATGCACGTCACTTAGTTACCCGCAGTGTACCTTAGATACCAGCACGCTGGTGCAGGGAGCTGGTAACCAAGGTACACATCAGGTTCCTAGGCGCTTAGAAACCCGCTGTGTACCTTGGTTACCAGCTTCCCTGCACCAGTGCGCTGGTATCTAACGTACACATCGGGTTTCCAGGCGCCGCCCGGCGCTTGGAAACCCGATGTTTACCTTGGTTACCAGCTCCAGCTTGCTTATCGCTGGTCCAGGACATTCAGGGACGATCAGCGACACCCAGCAGGGGGGCTGATCGTCGCTGAGTGTCACACTAAGCGAGATCGCTGGCTAGGTCGCTGCTACGTCACAAAATCGGTGACGTTTCAGCGATCTCGCTATGTGTAACGGGGCCTTAAGGTGTCACTACATAGAGAAGCCATGCCATAGATGTTACTCAAAAACATTAATGCCGTTTTCCCCAAGACACCAAATTTACCCATAAGATAAAACTAACAACGAGGCGCTAACATTTTGCACAATTGTCAGATTTGAATATACGCAAAAACCCAATCTTCAAAATTTCTTGCTACAATTCCAATACTTTACACAGGTAACACACATGTACACAAATTCCATCTTGTATGATTGCACTTTTCCATCACATGGGCAACACCTGGATCAGAGACTGCATAATAAAAAAGTCACCTTATCGACAGTCTGTATAACGCCATAAGTGCTGCAAAAAGTCACCAGAACTGCAGCTCAGAGCTATAGGTATCGAGGTTATGTCTCAGCAAAACAAAGAGGAATTACATGAAAAAAGGAGCAACAAAACCAACATGCTGATTGTTCTAACCACACTGATCGTAAAGTGCATCAGTCATGTTCACAACAATGTAAAATTGAGCCAGAGACAAGTTCCTTCCGCAGAGGTTTTAGGAGTGATCACTTGTTCACCCCAATCTGATTGATGTCATCACTTAGCTAATATGAAGTCCGCTACATTGTACAATTCTCAGAGTCGGTGTATACCAGTTGACTACACGGCGACATGTGGTGTTGAGCAACAATTCTCAGACGAGCCACACCAGAAAACGGCTGTGTGACTTGTGGTCAAACAACCGTTTTCAAACGGTGAATTTGCTGTTTAAAAAAAAAAAGGAGCAGCACGCGAGTAACATGGTAACATGCAGCACGCTGCATCCAACGACAGAAAACCCAACGGAAAAAAAGGGGAAACTTGACTCATCGTGTAATGTGTGCTTGGTAGCCTTGAATGCTGCAGCAGAGATCCAAAGTCCATCTGATCATCGGATAGTAGTATAAGAAAAAATAGGATCACTTTTCAGAGTGTA
Source organism: Oophaga pumilio (assembly GCA_009801035.1). Classification (NCBI taxonomy): domain Eukaryota; kingdom Metazoa; phylum Chordata; class Amphibia; order Anura; family Dendrobatidae; genus Oophaga; species Oophaga pumilio. Next base: position 36,392 of record VIAB01021296.1, read on the forward strand.
TAAAAAATATCTTCTTTATTTCACACCATTAAAATGACAATGGAATCCATGTGAATAAAAACAGATCACATTGATGCGTTTATGGCTATCAGCCCTTAAGGTACTGCCACACTAAACGCTCCCGCTAACGATCTCGTTAGCGTCGCATACTAATGAGATCGCTAGCGGGATCGTTTTAATATCGCTAAATGTGTGCCACATTTAGCGATATAGTTAACGACGCTATCGCCGTTAGCGATCTTCTTAGCGATTTAGCGGTACAAAAGTACCGCTAAATCGCTAAGAAAAGGTGCCACACTTAGCGATACATACTCACCCAGCGGGGCGCCAGCGACGAAAATAGGGTCCGGATCGTTTCCGGCGACGAGCGAGATCCCAGCAGGAAGCTCGTCGCCGGAAGCTGCCACACACAGCAACATCGCTAACGGGATCGCTAAATAGTGACGTTTTTTAGCGATCCCGTTAGCGATATTGTTTAGTGTGGCAGTACCTTTAGTCATAGAATGTCAAAATGTCATTCTATGACTAAGGGCTTGATTCCATTGTAATTTTAATGGTGTGAAATAAAGAAGATATTTTTTATACATTCAGCAAAGTGATCCTATTTTTTCTTAGAAAACCCAACGCTTTTGGAAACATTTGCGTCTCGGCGCTGCGGTTGTAGGAGGTGGTAGCGTGTCATCATAGGAAATCATAAGAAGCGACGTTGCAATGTCACTGCAATTTCAGGGTCGCAAAACATGTCGCCATGAAGCCTTCACCTAACTGGAAAGTTGCGCTTAAGGGTATGCCACACTAAGCGAGATCGCTAACGAGATCGCTACTGCGTCACCATTTATGACGCAGTAGCGATCTCGTTAGCGACTTAGCTGTGTGTGACATGTAGCAGCGATGTGGCCCCTGCTGAGATGTCGCTGATCGCTTATGAACGTTCTGAGCCGTTTTTTGGTCGTTGGTGTCCCGCCTGAATCGCTGAGTGTGACACCCTTTATGAACGACTTCACCAGCATCGCAGGTGGGACTAGGTTTTCCCAACGACCGCAGAGGTCGTTATACAGATCGCTGATGAGTTGTGTTTGGAATCACAGATCGCTGATGAGTTGTGTTTGGAATCTAACTAGCGATCACATAGCGATCGCACTAGCGATCTCGCCAGATTAAGTCGTTGTGATCGCTGGTGCGATCGCTAAGTGTGGCAGTGCCTTTACTGAAGACAGATTTCAAAACCTCAGCACCCTATCCTGCCATACACAATTACCAAACAACATGAGAAAAGAATCCTTTTCATGTCTGAATAGAAAGGCCAACACTTGCTAAGAAACAACCAACAGTCTTTTAACAAGATAAGGATGTCTGTAGCCAGTTCCCTTTTACATTACAAAACATGTCACATAAAACACTGCAGGCTTCACACCACACAAGGGGTTGCATACTTTTTCAGGAAATATTGGTTCTCAGGTGCAGTTTGGCATTGTTAAAAAAAAAAAAAAAAAAACTTCACCATCCCCAGGCTCATTAGTAAGTCTCAGCCATTGCTACCAGTTGCTGGCTTTGACATCACGTGCACGGCGCAGCAGCCAATAAGCGAGCTGAGCAGGGCGATCAGTCTACACTGACAGAGCTAGGGGTTCACAAACATGATGTCAGCACCACTTCCGATGCCAATGACATTTGGAAGCAGGAACAGAGACTTGCTGGTGCTCGCAAGAACAGCGAGTTTGGTTTTCTTATGCCACAACTGTGCTGGGGGACAAAGATTCGTTGAAAGCTGACCATCAATTTAATAGTGTTAATGCTCAAAATAGGAACAGGGTGGAGAAAAACTTCAGCCAAAAATACTCAACAAGCCCAAAAAGAATAAACAAGTAACTCGGGTCATGTGTTTGCTGCTGCATAGTAACCACCACACTAGCGGTTGCAGAACCCGATGTCCAGCAGAAGCCTATCTCCGTCAAATTACTTATAATTGCTGCGCAGGACAGAGAAGACACTACAGATACACAAAGCTAACCCAAAATAAGCCAGAGCAGGACTATCTAACCCAGCTAGTGTACCCCACAGAACACGGACAGAACTGCTAGTAGCAGAGCACATGGAGCGACAGTCAGAATCAGAAAGAACAAGCGGCAAATCCCAGAGACTCAGAACTAGGCTCTCATGTTAAAGGTAGCGACTGCTGGCTGTGAATTACGGCAAGTCACAAGATGGCAGAAAGAACCTAAAGCAGAGCTGGAAGCTGGTATTTTACTGTTCACAGCGAACACTCATTATTGATACTTATCTAGTGGAGAAAAAAAAAATGTACACCTGAGTGGTGCTTTAATGGATCCCATACAAAGGTATTGGTCAAACTGTAACTAACTGGCTGTTTGACCTCAGCCAGGTATGTGAGGCACAGCAGCATTTCAGACAAGAACAGACTTTAAAAGACCGCGCTAGAGTCTAGTCTGACAGACGGGTCCTCGGCAGCTTCTCCTCCCGCTGACAGTGACTGACAGATGTCTGCCTACATGTGCATAGAGGAAAACACCAGTCTCTGTCAGTGGGTAGAGAGAAGCTGCCAAGGACCTGTGTCCAACTAGTGCTCATGTGGTCTCAGCCCATGATGGCTTTTAAAGTATGTTCTTGTCTGAAAATGCTGCAGCGTTTCAGAGTCAAACCTACCTGGCTGACAGAGCGAGTACCAGATACATGGGCCGCATGTATCAGATACCTGGGTCTCTGTAACCAGAGGCCAACAAGACCCCGACCTTCACCTGGCAATGTATGCTTCGCAATGCATGATGTGACCAGGCCCCTATACTGGGTGCATGTAACGCACATCTGGGGTCTCCCAGGATCAGGCACCAAGCAGGCAGGAGACTGATGTCACTTTCCTGGAGTCTGATCCTTCACTTGGCAGTCTGGGGAAGGGGCAGCACGATCAGGGGGCAGCAGGGACACAGGGGATACACTCCCACCACCATCAGCAGGCTCCTGTGTTGGGAGGGCGCCCCTAGTGCTGAGGCAGATCCCTGGGCCCCGCAGCACATGACACTAGATGCCGGCCCTACCTTTATATAGATTGGTGACAGCTGTGGCGGCGTTCTGGAAGGTGGCCCACAGCGGCTGCCCCTGCTGCTGACACACGCGATCTGGAAGGGAAAACACAGGAGACGTGAGCGGAGCACAGCACGGTGCGGGCGGCCATTTTGCTCTGCTGCTTGTCGGGGTACGGGGAGGTAGCAGACGTGCCCGCCGCCGATCAGGGGCCATGCAGCCGCACGGAGCTGCCACTCACAACAGACGCCATTTTGGAGAGACTTCCGGTAGAGGAGGGTGACCGGGGGCACAGCTGTCAGCTCCGGAGCGCTGGGTGGCGCCCCCTAGGGTGATGGGGAGCGGCAGTAAGCCCGGTGGAGCGCCGCCAGGGGGCTGAGGGAAGGCCGCCATCTTGCTGTGGGTGAGGTGCGGGCTGCGGCTGTGCCTCCGAGGAGCCCAGCCCCGGCACTGACCTTTGTAGAGCTGCGCCACGGCGGTGGCAGAGTTCTGGAACAGGTGCCATAGTTTGTGCTGGCCGTCCTCGGCGTCGGCCTCCGGCTGCTCCTCCTGCTCGGCCTCCGCCAGGCACTGGCGCTCCCATTTGGTGAACCAGTATTCGGGGCCGTGCTCCTGGATTTCCGCCTCGCCCTCCTCTTTCTTGTCCTCCATTTTATTCCGTCCCCCGGGCCTGTTGTTCTCCTCCTCCTCCTCCGGGGTAGGGTGGTGAGCAGTCACAGCGCTCAGCTGACGCCCTTCGTTTTCAGTCCGTAGTCGCCGCGCTCTAAGAATAAATCCGGAGTCACGCAGTGAAGGGAGCGACGACGTGAGACAAGAGCGTCCCGCCAGCTACCTCACCCCCATATTGCCTCCGTGCTGACTCCAAACAAACTGAACCTGTGACGCCGCTGACCTGACACTAAGTGTAAGCGGGGCGAAAACCTGCTGGCATGCCAACACCGCCCACTGGCGGCTTTCCTAGATACTATTGGTGTAGCGGCCGCTTTGAACTCCAGAACGTTCATTTGATTGGCTAATACGGCTGTATATCTAGTTACGTCACAAAGGGAGGAATGCTTCAGTCAAACTTGGTTGCACGGAGCCTGAACGTCAACTCTGCGCATGTGCGTAAATCTCAGTTGTTATTATGGCTGGCATTTGCAGGGGGCACAGCACTGCTGCTCTGCTGCTGGGGACGTGTTGCTGTCAGAGCACTCTGCTGTGTGACTGTAACTCATGCCTCCAAGTATTCCTCAGTCAGTAACTCCAGCTATGACTTCATTACCTCAGTGTGAGGAAGTATTTATATGATAAGACCATGTAACCCCAATGTCATTTATAAACATGGCGCGTCACAAGTAGAGATGAGCGAATTTGTTCTGTTTTTGTCCCTGAATCTGATTTTCACATATTCAGGCCATATTCGAACACTATTCGTGCCCTATGTATGTCTTATGATCGGATCCGAACATATTCGGTAATTTCTACTCCCATTGACTCTTATGACATTCGGTTGTGTCGACGAATATTGCAAAAACAATATTCGATGCTGATTGTATTCGGAACCGAATCCGAACAAATTCGTTCATCTCTAGTCACGAGGCCACGACTGTATAAACGCGTTAGGCCGCAAGCTGCCATTACCGGGCCATCCTGATCCAGTTCCAATAGCTTCCCAATGCACTGAAACCCGTGCTGCAAGTGTATTTCTATAGCGCCGACATATACCACCGAACCTTACAGTTCAGGGATAAGTGAGGTGATGTGCAAGCCCAGAGATAACACATTTAATATTGTGACTACTGGGAAATGGCCGGATTGTCAGGGGTAGTGCATTCCAGAGAACTGGTGCAGCACGAGAGAAGTCAGGAGTAGGAAGCTTGAATTATAGAGGATGTTGGTCTGAGATCATTAGGAGAGTGGAGAGCACTAGTAGGGTGATGGAGATGTAAGGTGGTGCAGAACTATGGAAAGCTTTGTGGGTGAGAGGGAGGTTTATATTGTACTCGGTAGTGAATGGGCAACCAGTGCAATGGCTGGCACAGGGTGGAGACGGAAGCTGGAGAGGAATATGATCCTGGCTGCCGCATTTAGAATGGATTGGAAAGGGGTGAGCTTAGCGAGAAGGAGACCGATCAGAAGGGAGTTACAGTAGTCCAGGAAGGAGTGAATAAAAGCGACAGTAAGAGTTTTAGCAGTTCCAAATGTAAGAAAAAGGCAAATTTTTGAGATGTTTTTGATTTGTGTGTGACGAGACAAAGTGATTGATTTGGTAAAGGGAGTAAAGACGTGAGCCAAATCTAACCCTGTTACCCTAATGTGAATTGTGAATCAGGGCCACGGAAACAAGAGCTGACAATCTCTTCCTCCTATTTGCTCAATGACCCCCCCCACCCGCTGAACAGAGGGTCAATGTCCCTGACTTTGCGGGGCCACATTAAAAGATATGAATATTGGGTTTCTTTTTAGTGTGAGGTGTAGGTTCTATAAATATGGGAGACATTTTTGGCATCATGATGTAGTGATCACCACATTGCATTGACTTGCATTGCTGAGCGGCCTGACCATAATATCAACCATATAAAGTTGTATATGTCATGTCTTATATGTATAGAAAGCTGAAATTATGATAGGAAATATGGCGTTAATATCTTCAGCCTCGGACCTCCAAGAGGGGTAGATATTCTGTAAAGAAGTTGTCCACTACTTGGACAACTTCTCCTCATACCCCACGCCAGTCCCTGATAACATAATAAAGCTTATACTCACCTCCCGTGCCGGTGCCATTCCCGCGTTGTCGGCACTCTCTCTCCCCAGGGCCTCATGCGATGTTGTGATACTGGCACCCAATCAGTTCCGGCGTCACTGTCTCAGCTTTTGAACAAATCGAACATGAAGAGATGGTCCTGGGATCAGCTGCAGCTCCCCGGACAGTTGCTGGTCAAGGGTGGAACTGGATGCTTAGTAGCAATAGTAGTCATTGCCTCATCCATCAATTGTCAGCCAATTGTCTGATTGTCCTGACAATTGGTGTCAGCGGTGGCGCAACTTCCTGATGTCCCTGACAAACCCCAAGATGATGAGTGTGCTGCTGGGGAGTTATGATAGAATCACACAAGGAAATATCATGCGTAGATAGGCTAGAAGCAAAAAGAGTTCAATTCTGAAAAGATTCAGGTATAGGTTGGACATGATATTAGAGACAGTAGACAGACAATGAATCGCTGGTATCTTGTAGTAGTTCGGGGGTGATGTGAGGAGAAGAAGAGTATTCTTGGATGTAATCAGCATACTAAAAGTGTTGAGCAAGCGTGCTCAGATAAGGTGTTATGTGACCATGCTCGTGTGCTAATAGATTATCTTTGGCGTGCTCGAATAATATGTTTGAGCTGCCGCGGCTGCATGTCTTGCAGCTGTTCGACAACACATGGATTGCCCGCCTGGTTTTTAGGCAATCCCTGAATGTGTTGCGACTGTCAAACAGCCACGAGACATGCAGCCGCGGGGACTCAAACATAGTATTCGAACACGCCGAAGACACTCGGTTAGCACACGAGCATGCTCGGATAACACCTTATCTGCGCACGTTCACTCAACACTACATACTAACCAAATCTACTGATGGTTTGTGCAATATGAGTGTTGTATAGAGAAAAGAGGAGAAGAAGATCTAGGCTGAACCCTGAGGAATCCCGACAGTAAGGTTATGTCATTACACACCAATATCCACCAATAATGCTAATGGAACTTCTTATAAACTGAAACCACACCATAGACTCAGGCTAAGTGTACAGAAGACAGAGTATAGAACAAAATGTCTAAAAACAATAAAAAGCAGAATGTCATAAGGGGACGCCGATAGGCAAACACTATAAAAGAATGAAGCATATTTCAATATAGGTGGGGTACTTAAATATTGAGAATACTGTGACCCCCCCATCCAAATGAACACCTAGATAATAAACCTGGGATATCATATATCTAAAGCACATAGTCACTTAAGCAGATCAGAAAGGTATGTGAACCGATAGATTAACACCTGAACAAAATATGAGGTCCATAACTATCCAGAGTCAAAAGAAAAGTCCTATAGTTCCCATATAACATTCTATTGAAAACAAAGTAATAACATGTGCATAGGGTAAGCCCAGAACTATCAGATATGGGTTTGTATTACAGCCTGGGGCAAAAAGGTATAAAACAAATGGTATGAGAATCAGTATTATACCCAATAGCTCCCCAAGTTATTGCTCAACATGGTAACCCCTCTAGACAGCAGGAGTACCTTGTAAATATAGATGATGATAGATACCCTGGGATGGGATGACCAGCTCAGTGTCCCCTCACCCCGACGCGTGTTTCGCCACCAGCTTCTTCCGGGGGCGTCACATTGTGCTTTTTCTGCATTTTTTAGGCAAATTAAAAGCTGCTTTTTACAGTACCAGCAAAAGCTATGAGAGTTCAGAAATCTCATACACACTTTTGTTTGTTTTTCATAACTGAATTGGAAAATTGCTGCTTTTTTAAAATTTGCAGCATGTCAATTCTTTCAGCATTTTTCAGCTCTTTTTTCACCCATAGAAAGCAATGAGTAAGGGCAAAAAAAAGCAGCAAAAATGCAGCAAAAAATGTTGCCATCAGTTTTTGCAGCGTTTTTATAGCTGTGTGCTCGTGATCGCCTCCGGCAGCCTGCACTTGGTGCAAAAGCAGCACCCGCACCACTCCTGGCACTTTAACCTCCTTAACACTGCGATTGCAGCATTTAGCAGGTGTGCAGAAGAAGGGAGCCCCTTCTGCACTCCTATCTGCGCCCCCGATTATTGCCATGGTGATCCAATGTCATCCGGGTCACCAGGCTACCGTAAGCTCCTCAGACCATGCGCAGAGCACGGTCTCAGAGGCTTATGTCAATGCAGCACTGACAGTTATAATCCATTGCAATCGATTATAACAACGATCAGGCTGCTGAAAGTGAAAGTCCCAAAGTGGGACAAAGTAAAAAAAAATTGTAAAAATATTTTTTTAAAAATCATCGATGTGTCCGGGACAAACTGTCTCCCGCTAGTTAACCCCTTCAGTGACCACCGTAAAAAAATGAAATAAAAAACGGACCAGAAAACAATGCTTTTCATCATGTCGCCGAACAAAAAGGTGGAATAAAACGCGATCGAAAAGACAAATGCAAATAAAAATGGTATCTCTGAAAGCGTAATCTTGTCCTGCAAAAAACAAGCTGCCATACAACTCCAGAAGTGGAAAAGTAAAAAAGTTATAGCTCTCAGGATAAATGGAAGCAAAAACAATTATTTTTTCTATAAAATAGTTTTTATTGTGCGAAAAAAAAACCTATAAAAATGTGGATAAGCTGTATTCATACTGACCCGAAGAATAAAGCTACCTTATTAATTTCATCACCCGCGGAACGGCATAAACAAAATCCCCCCCGCAAAAAAAAACTTGAATTGTTGGTTTTTGTTCGTTCTGCCTCACAAAAATCGGAAAAGAAAGTGATCAAAAAATGTCATATGTCCAAAAATGATACCAATAAAATGTCAACTCGGCCCGCAAAAACAAGACCTCACAAGACTCTGTTAGCCAAAATATGGAAAAATTATAGCTCTCAAAATA
>VIAB01021297.1:5866-18138 GCA_009801035.1 Oophaga pumilio
ATTTGTGTCATTCTCAAAACTTTTGGCCATGACTGTATAATTTAATTATAAGATGATATTTTTGTATGTTATTCTTACTCGTGTTTTACCGAATGGCAAATAACTTTGAATAAATTTAGTGCACTAATTTAACACTTTGACAATCGATATATATGCTTGTCATACACAGTAGACAGGAGGGTCCTGCTAGTGGGCGCGTGTAATTAGATGAAATACAATGGTGCAGCTCTGCTGTGGTTGCTGAGATGAGAGCAAACTCTGATCTCTGCCATTTAACACTTAGATTATAGAAATTAATACTAATCAAAGTACTCAAAGGGAGACAATATAGGATGTGACTGGGAGCCAAACTTTGTATGAAAGAATAGATGGACACCAGGGCAGTCTGATCATATTCTCCTGTAATATTGTATTTTCAGCTTAGCAATAACAACTGCCTGTCTGCTAACTGTACAAAAGCTACTTAGCACGGAACCTATCTACATTTAACAAACTGATTATATGTATACATTAATGAAAACCTGTCACAAGGTTTTCCCAGTATAATGCAGGGCCAACATCTTTCAGACTTCTATTGCAGCATTTTTTTATGCTGTATGTCCTCAAAATGCTCTGCAAGGCAAAAAAAAATACATTTCAATATACTCACAAAAACTGCGGTCCGGTCCAATGGGTGTCGCTGGTCTTGATCTAGCACCTTCTCTCTTCTTGAAATCACCGACATTCTTCCCTGCTTCATGTTGATGACACTTCCAACATCAGCTACACAGTGTTTTCCAACGCCCATCATCGGTGCTCTTTAGCCTTTCCCTGCCCAAGCGCACTACAGTACTTTGCTCTGCCCCCGGTAGGGCAGAGAGAAGTGTGCATGCGCAGAAGGCTGATGGGGGGACACTGCATGAATGACGTAGGATGAAGGGAAGAGAGGAGGTGTTAGGGATCGAGTTCCCACTGCTGCACAAGGGGAATCTCGAACCAGTCCTGCTGCGGTCCCCCATCCATCTCCGGCCGCAGTGGAGTCTGCTCAGCATCGGTCCCAGCGTCTCGCTCGGTCTAATACTGTGCAGAGGCTTGTTGCTGCCTCTCATGGTTCCTCTATTACAACCAGTGCTGGAGCAGGCAGCTCTGGGACTAAGTCCTCGCCTTCCCCATCTGAGCATGCCCAGGGCAAGATCTCCCATTGGAGATCAGGGGTCACATGCTCGGTTACAGCAGCGACTTCCATTGGTCCTCCAGGAAGGTCCTGAAGCTGTTTGTGTTCTGGAAGCAGATTCTCATTGGTCCTTTTCTGGAAGGTCCTGTAGCTGCTACTACAAAAGGTGCGTATGACTGCACGGCCATGCGCTAGTATCAATCCTGTTATGTGCTTTGCGCCAGTGTGGTCATGTACGCATGTGGTTAGGGCTCGACTGAAATAAGCCCCTAGAATACCGGCACCTCCGGTGAGGATTTTTGTATGCACGTGTTGAGGGCTTGGCTGAAATAGCCTCTACAATACCGGCTACTCCGATGAGGAGTTGGTTGTTTACGTTGCTGTCTGCATGACCACAGACTGCTATCCGCTCTGCAGTTATTTGTGTACTCCTGTGGGGTTAACAGGACACACTCTCTACTTTAGCGACTCTGTGGAGTAACAGAGTTGGCTTATATTGCCATATAGTGCCATCTTACTAGCAGCAGGCTCTGCCTGCACGGTGGACCCCGTGCTGCGAACGCACCTATTATTTATATTTATTTAGTGCGTTCCGCAGCCCTTAACATAATACTAGCGCCAGGGTCTGGCTAGTAAAATGGCAATCGACCAGCGTCTACAACGGTACATCCAGCAGCTGGAGGGTAGGTTGGTGGCTTTAGAGTGCGCAACCTCAGCTGTGGATGTTACCGCAGTCGCTGTTCAGGCTGCTAGCTTGGCTGCAGGCAGTTTGTCCTCTGCCACCCCCTGCTCCGACGTTATCCCATCTCCCGCTTCCAGACAAGTTTGCTGGTGACAGTAAGCAATTTCGGGGATTCATGAGTCAGTGCTCCATACATCTTGAGCTTCTGGCTGCGCGTTTTCCCACGGAGCGGGTGAAAGTGGGTTTCGTATTATCCCTCCTGTCGGGCAGGGCGTTGGAGTGGGCAATGCCGCTGTGGGAGCGTGACAATCATGTGGTGCAAAGTACTCCTCTCTTCCTTGATGCTCTGAGACAGGTCTTAGGACCTCGTGTCACCCACGATACAGCGCTCCAACTGCTGGCAATATATCAGGGTTCATCCATGGTCAGCCAGTTTGCCGTCCAATTTCAGACTCTGACTGCTGAGTTAGAGTGGCCGGAAAAAGTCCTCATTCCTGTGTACTGGAGAGGACTGGCTGACCATGTAAAGGATGCTTTGGCCACCAGGGAGATTCCTGCCACACTGGAGGAGCTCATTTCCCTATCTACCTGCATCAACCTCCGTTTTAGCGAGCGGAGGTTAGAGCTGACCCAGTGCAGGCAGAGGTTTTGGCTGGCTCCCACCTTCGCCAAACCTCTAGAATCTTCCGTACAGGCGCCTGAGTCCCCCAAAGACATGGAGGTTTCGCGAGCGGTACCAAAGTCTCGGGCCGCCCGAGTACCCGAGATCTGTTATCTTTGCCAGCAGACAGGACACTATGCCAAAAGATGTCCACAGCGGTTGAATAAACTGTCGCGTCAAGTAACCGTAGGAGCAGGGTCACTGGATGCGTTGAATTTTGCTCCTAAATTGCCCCAAAAAGGGATAATTACCCGAGGTTCATCCACTCTTCCTGTCAAGCTCTGCGTGGATTCTGGGGCAGAGGGGAATTTTATGTCATCCACCTTTGCTTCTCGCCACTCTATACCTCTGGTAATGCTTGCCAAGCCTGTGTCGGTGCGAGTGCTGAATGGAGTTATTCTGTCCTCACAAATCACCCATCTGACCGTCCCTCTCTCCCTGTCTATGTCGCCATCCCATCAGGAGAATATATCTCTTTTTGTCCTTCCTGATGGAATGGACGAGGTTCTGTTAGGATTACCTTGGCTCCGCCACCACTCTCCCCATATTGAGTGGTCTTCTGGGAGAATTCTGGGTTGGGGTGATTCATGTAAAGGCAGATGCATTAGGTACAGCATTCAGGTCACCACCACAGAGATACCCATAAACCTCACTCCTATTTCCAAGGTTTATTGGTCCTACGCAGACATATTCTCTAAAAAAGCTGCGGAGACTCTTCCGCCTCATCGCCCCTATGACTGTCCTATTGATCTCTAGCCTGGAGCTGAGCCTCCTAGGGGAGGGGTTTATCCTCTCTTTCTCCCTGAAACACAGGCCATGTACCAATATATTCAGGAGAACTTGGCAAGAGGATTCATTAGGAAGTCGGTATCACCAGTGGGAGCAAGGTTCTTCTTTGTGCAGAAGAAGAGCGGAGAGTTACGTCCGTGTATAGACTATAGGGGTCTTAACGCTATCACCGTGAAAAATAAATACCCTTTGCTGCTAATCTCTGAGCTCTTTCATAGGCTTCGGGGAGCAAGGTTATTTACTAAGTTAGATGTTGTGTTTCGGTAGCTGAGGAGGACAGGAACAACAGCAGGGCAGCAGAACACCTGAGATGTTGGTAACTGATGGGTTGCAGATTCCTAAACTAACGACACAACTAGAGGTAGCCTTGGAGCGTTCCTACGTTGATCCTAGACGCCTCATCACAGCCTGAGAGATAACTACACCTAAAGGCAGAAAGATGAAAGCTATCTGCCCTGGAGCAGATCCCCAAAGAAAATAGGAAGCCCCCAAAACATATAATGGCGGTTAGACAAGATGAAAACACAAACATAGGCAGAAAATAGATTGAGCAAACGCTGGGGCCACAAGCTGACTAAATAGGATAGGAAAGGAGAGATTACTTTCTGCAACCCAGAAAACCCTACAAAAATCCAACAATTCTGATTACAAAAATACTGAGATCACACAATCTCGCCACCCGCAAAATCAGATCTCAGTGTGAACAAAACCAAGCTGCAGATTTGAAAAAACAGGAAAAAGCAAATGAGCAAATAACAGTGGCTGCAGATAAACTGTGAGGAGCTCAAGCCCCAGGAGGGGACCTGGCTGACCTCCACAAAAGTGCAGAAAACAATGCAAAAAGCAAGCACAAAAAGAAAAGCAAAAAATATCTTATCTGAAAGCAGGAGATGCAGGCAAGACTCCAGCAAACTTCCAAATGAACCAGGAACCACAATTGAGACAAGAACAATTGATCACCGGCAACCATCATGGGAGGGAACCTCCCTTATATCAGACCAGTCAGTGAACCCAGATTGCCATTCCTCGCTGAAAGGTTCAGTACTGTCTGTAACCACCAGATTGAGCCTCTGCTCAGAAACCATCTCTAGTACATTCATAACAGTTAGATCTGCGGGGTGCGTATAACCTGATTCGCATCCGTGAGTGGGACGAATGGAAGACGGCATTCAATACCAGGGACGGGCATTACGAATACTTGGTGATGCCCTTCGGGCTCTGTAATGCTCCAGCCATCTTCCAAGATTTTGTAAATTACATCTTCCGGGATATGCTTGCCACCTCTGTGGTAGTCTATCTGGATGACATTCTCATCTTTTCTCCAGATATAGATTCCCGTCAGAGAGATGTCTACAAAGTCTTTGACCTCTTGCGGGCAAATTCCCTATATGCAAAATTGAAGAAGTGCGTGTTTGAGCAGGAGTCTTTACCTTTCCTGGGCTATATCATCTCCGCCCAGGGATTGGCTATGGATCCTGCCAAACTACAGGCAGTAATGGATTGGCAAGAACCCCACTCTCTTAAAGCGGTGCAGCGTTTTATGGGGTTTATTAATTACTATCGCCAATTCATTCCCCACTTCTCTACTCTGGTAGCTCCCTTGGTAGCCCTCACCAAGAAGGGAGCCAATCCCAAGTTGTGGTCAAAGGAGGTTTCCAAGGCTTTTACTTCAGTTAAGTCCCATTTTGCTGGCGCTCCCATCTTACATTGCCCCGATGTTGATAAGCCTTTTATATTGGAGGTAGATGCCTCATCCGTTGGGGATGGAGCAGTCCTCTTCCAAAAGGATGCTCAAGGTCGGAAGCATCCTTGCTTCTTCTTTTCCAAGACCTTTACACCAGCAGAGAGGAATTATTCCATCGGGGACAGGGAGTTGCTGGCTATGAAGTTGGCCTTCTCTGAGTGGAGACATCTCCTGGAGGGGGCTCGTTTCCCCTTCCAAGTCTTCACTGACCACAAAAACTTGGTGTATCTGCAAACGGCCCAGCGGCTAAATTCTCGTCAGGCCAGATGGTCTCTATTCTTCTCTTGGTTCCACTTCACCCTTCATTTTCTCTCCGGTGTGAAGAATATTCGGGCCGATGCTCTCTCTCTCTCCCTAGTGTCAGCAGAGGAGGAGGATGAGGAGACTCGGCTTATTGTCCCCGAAGAGAGCCTGAGAACAGTAGCCCAGGTTTTGCTAGAGTCTGTGCCTACGGGCAAGACTTTTGTGCCCATCAATTTGCGACCGGAGGTACTCTCTTGGGCACACTCGTCCAGGGTGGGTGGACACTTTGGGGCAAAGAGGACAGCTGAGTTATTGGCGAGGACATACTGGTGGCCACATATGGTCCGTGACGTCAGGGAATATGTTCAGGCTTGTGTCTCCTGCACCAAGAATAAGTCCCCTCGACAACGGCCAGCTGGGTTACTTTTCCCTTTGCCAGTGGCAGACAGGCCCTGGGAGATGGTCGGGATGGACTTTGTGGTGGGCTTACTCAAGTCTTGGGGCTGCACCATCATTTGGGTAATCACCGACCATTTTTCCAAAATGGTACACCTGGTGCCGTTACCACGGTTACCTTCTGCACGGGCCCTGGCAGCGTTGTTTATTAGGCACATCTTCCGGCTACACGGCATGCCGGACAAAATTGTCTGTGACCGATGTCCCCAGTTTGCATCTCGGTTCTGGAGAGAGCTGTGTCGTTTACTCAGTATTGAGTTAAATCTCTCCTCAGCATATCATCCCGAGACGAATGGGTTGGTAGAGAGGGCCAACCAGACCTTGGTCACATATCTGCGACATTTTGTGACTGCAGGCAGGATGACTGGGCATCCTTGCTGCCGTGGGCGGAGTTTGCACTTAACAACGCGGTAGCTGACTCCACTGGACAGACCCCATTCCTTCTCAATTATGGTCAGCACCCGCGGGTTCCGGTGCCCGTGTCTTCTGCCAACTCCCGGGTGGCAGACTGGGCCGTGGTGGCACGGGACATTTGGGACCGTACCCAGGATGCCATTCAGGCTTCCAAGGAGAGGATGAGGTCCTCCGCCGACACACATCGGCGCCCCGCTCCGACATTTGCTTCTGGTGACTTGGTGTGGCTCTCCGCCCGTAACATCAGGCTGCGAGTTGAGTCCACTAAGTTGGCACCCCGCTACCTGGGCCCTTTCAAAGTCCTCGACCAGGTTAACCCTGTGGTATACCATTTGGCTCTTCCACCACGCCTTGGTATCTCCGACACCTTTCATGTGTCCCTCCTGAAACTCGTGGTCATGTCCCGGTTTTCCGAGTCATCTGCCGGGACATCGGGTTCGTCTACGGACGATCACGAGGTGAATGCTATTGTGGGGTGCAAGGTGGTACGGGGCCAAAAAATTTGTTTGGTGGATTGGAGGGGTTATGGGCCTAAGGATAGGTCCTGGGAGTCTGCCGAGCACGTTCACACTCCGCAGCTCATCGCTGCCTTTGAACGCAGCGGACCCAAAGAAGGGGGGCCCTAGGAGGGGGGGTAATGTTAGGTATCGAGTTCCCGCTTCTGTACAAGGGGAATCTCGAATCAGTCCCGCTGCGGTCCCCCATCCATCTCCGGCCGCAGTGGAGTCTGCTCAGCAGAGACGTCGGTCCCAGCGTCTCGCTCGGTCTAATACTATGCAGAGGCTTGTTGCTGCCTCTCCTGGTTCCTCTATTATAACCAGTGCTGGAGCAGGCAGCTCTGGGACTAAGTCCTCGCTTTCTTCATCTGAGCATGCCCAGGGCAAGATCTCCCATTGGAGATCAGGGGTCACATGCTCAGTTACAGCAGCGACTCCCAGTGGTCCTCCAGGAAGGTCCTGAAGCTGTTTGTTTTCTGGAAACAGTTTCTCATTGGTCTTTTTCTGAAAGGTCCTGTAGCTGCTACTACAAAAGGTGCGCATGACTGCACTGCCATGCGCTAGTATCAATCCTGTTATGTGCTTTGTGCCAGTGTGGTCATGTACGCATGCGGTTAGGGCTCGGCTGAATTAAGCTCCTAGAACACCGGCACCTCCGGTGAGGAGTTGGTTGTTTGCATTGCTGTCTGCATGACCATGGACTGCTATCCACTCTGCAGTTATTTGTGTACTCCTGTGGGGTTAACAGGACACAGTCTCTACCTTAGCGACTCTGTGGAGTAACAGAGTTCGCTCATACCGCCATATAGTGCCACAGCATTTATGTCAGCGACTCTGTGGAGTAACAGAGTTCGCTTATACCGCCATAAAGTGCCATCTTACTAGCAGCAGGCTCTTACTGCATGGTGGACCCCGGGCTGCGAACGCACCTGGTATTTGCATTTATTTAGTGCGTTCCGCAGCCCCTAACAGGAGGCGCCAGAACAATAACCGTGACGCCCTTCGAATATAGTAGAAAAAAGTCCAGCTCACCGTAGTAGACATCCTTAGGTGTTCGGAGCACAGGGAACGCTGTGTCAAGGCGTGGAGCAATCAAAACAAGAGAAATCCAGCTCAACGAACTTGTGAACAAAGTTCTTTCTTTATTCACCAAAAGTGCTCAGCAGAGGATAAAACAACATCAGCGTTGATAGTTACATGATAAGAGACATCAACGTGTTTCAGGTGGCTACGCATCCTTAATCATTGATTATTGATTAAGACGGCGTAGCCACCTGAAGCTTTGAATGCCGTTATTCATTTTATAATTGAATGTACTATAAAACAGGAATAAGTGCTGTGTAATTAAGCAAAAAAATACAATACTGCAATTGCTTTTTGGGTTTTATTTTGATTGTGTTCATTGTGCAGTAAAATTGACCTGGCTACATGAGTTACCAGATCACTGCAATCACAGCAATACTAAACAAGTACAAATTTATTTTCTATTTAATTGGTGAAAAAACATTCATAAATTCATTAAAAAAAGTTTAACTTTTGTCACTATTTTCCAAGAACAGTAACATTTTTTATTTTCCATCAATGAAAATGAGATGGCTTATTTTTCTGTGACAAGCTGACATTTTTTATTGATAGTGTTTTGGGATGGATACAACATTTGTATCACTTATTGTATTTTTTTACAGTGCTATGGTGCTCAAACTCAATTATGACTTCTCAATCTTTTTCACTTTATGATATTTGTGTAATTTAATTTTATATTTTGATAGATCAGACTTTTATGGATGCAGCAATATCACATATGTTTATTTTTTTATTTTTATTATTTCTTTTTAACCCCCTAACACCCATGATGTGCTGTGTCCGTCATTGGGTGTGGGTGCCCACCCCCCCTGTTTGGTGCAGGCTCTGTTTTCCGGCACATGACAGCCGATCTGATCAATCTCTGGCATCAGCGTTTAACATGCCCGCGCCGGGAGAGCGTCGCAAACCATGCCCATCGGCGCCCGTGTCACATGATTGTGGGTCGTCGATGGGTTGGCATGACAACCTGGGGTCTGCAGCAGACCCCTGTGATTGTCATAGCTAAATTGCTATTAGTTCCGACCAGCATTCAGCACTCATAGTACGTAAGCGTTTCTGCTACATACAGTGGGGCTGAAACCCTGCTCTGTGTAGCAAAAGCGATTGGCTGATCGCAGCTTCTAGTCTTCCATGGAGACTATTGGAACAAGTAAAAAGAGGAAAAAAATGTTTTTAAAAATATTTAAAGGGAATCTGTCACCCCATTTTTCATATATAAGCTGCAGCCACCCCCATCAGGGGCTTATCTACAGCATTCTGTAATGCTGTAGATAAGCCCCCGATGTAACCTGAAAGAGAAGAAAAACGAGTTATATTAAACTCACCCGGGGGGCTGTCCGATGCTGTCCGGTCCAATGGGCATCGCAGGTCCAGGTCCGTCACCTCCCATCTTCTAGCGATGACGTCCTCTGCCTTGCTTCTGGCGCGCTCCTGCACAGGCGTACTTTATCTGCCCTGTTGAGGGCAGAGCAAAGTACTGAAGTGCGCAGGCGCTGGGCCTCTCTGACCTTTCCCGGCTGTTCGAGCTGAGACTCAAAGTAGGCGCAGCATACAAGTGTATTGAGCAAGGGCACACCCTTCAGTCGTCCATGCCCACTGGACAGCTGCATCACTATATGGGGACGGCCTCACTCTATACAAATGTATGGGGGGCTCTGGCCGGGAGTATGTATAAAACATACATTCCCTCTGGTCCCAGTTCAGAAATGATTGAATCCCATAGCGCACAGTGTGTGCACGGGGGGGATTCATAAGTCTGCAGTCACACTGAGTGACTGCAGACTTATCGATTTGGACCGGACATCCCCTTTAATTTAATCCAGTAAATTCTGCATATCTGCTTTATTATTGAGCATGTCTTTTTGCACAACTCATTATGATAAAATAAACTTGATTTAGTTAGTTGAAAATGTATTTTGGCCTGTGGGTATAAGTATTAATCCTAATGACAACCCATGGAGGCTTACATAGTTATCAGAACATTTTCTGTTGGGTACTAATCTTCAGCTGTGACCTAATGTTGTAATGGGCATCTCTGTCTGATAGTGATCATTTTTATCTATTGTTGTAAAAGAACTTAAAATGAATTTATCATCAAAGATTTTGGTACCTTTAAACACAGCCTCAAAAGCTTTGAGCTTTTATATCACATGGGCTTTATGTTTTTATTGAAGATCTGTGAGGATTGGTATTCTTGGCATCGTGTTCAATCCTCAATCAAGTTGCAACCCATCGTAGGCCATAGTGGGTGTCATTATTAATGAGCATGGCGCCTGATAAGAGATTATTAAGAAGAGTCACAGGATTAAAGTACAATAAAACACGTCATGAATATCAGATCATATCTCTTAGGAACAAAACACATGAAAAGTTAGAGAGAACAGAAAAACAAAAAGAAGTTGGTCTATTAAAGTAATTCTTTGATATGAACACTCAGTGGCAAGCTGGATCGTGGAGAGTTGAAAACTGTGCTTGCTGCCATCAGATCTGCTGGACATGAGTGGTCATCAGCTACGGTATGGAGAGATCTATTGCGTGTTTTATGTATAAAACTATCTTTTAATGATTTCCATTAAAAAATAAACTTTTTGGATGGAAGAACATTTTACAGCACAGCAAAGAACAGGCCACAACTTTGTAGTAGAGGAAGACGACCTTTGTGCGCGTTAGGGACTCGGCATTGGATTGTGATTGCTACAAAACTCATGTTTGAAGGAGACCAATTTATATCCTGTTTATTTTTAGATATATGGAATAATGCAGCACTTATGACAGGAAAGGATTTTTTTAAACATGAACTCATAAATATCTCTGTCGTATCTTCTGACGTTTTCAGTTTTCAAGGTGACTCTGAATCAAATGGCAAAATTATCAACATACAACCTGCATAAATGAACGAAATAAACAGCATGCTGTATCTCTGTGTTTTGTGGAAGTTATAACATCAAAAAACAGCAAAACACACAATGCAGAAATTGTTAACCTTCAATATTTTTTTATAGACATAGTCTAATAAAATACATATGTCAAAGTGCAGAAACAGAAAACAAAATATTCACCCTGATAAGACAACAACGATTGCGTACTACAGAAGGTCTTCGTCCCTTCCGAAAATGAGAGAAAATGAAACGGAGGTAGCAGGAAGAATTTTCAACATGTGACACAACACGCCATCTTGATGCAATGTTTCGGGGACACGCCACCCATCAAGATGGCATGTTTTGTCATACAGTGAAATTTTTTCCTACTACCCCTGTCTCTATTTTTCTCCAATATATCTATGATGTATCATGTTCGGAATATTTTGTTTTTTGCTTCTGCACTTCTCAGTATGCTTTTTAATTGGAACATGGCTATAAAAAAATATTGAAGAAAAACTTTTTCTGCATTGCATGTTTTGCTGTTTTTTGATGTTATTATGGAGGATTTAAAGATATCCTTGTTCACACACAGCGATTTCCTCCAGGGTGTAGTGAGGGTCTTTACATACTTTTTTGTGGAGACTATGGTCATTGGTCATTTTCGTAAAGGTGCAAACAATGTGTGGATGAGATTTGGTAAAATTTGTGTAAGCAGGTGCAGGAATGCAGTAATGCAGGGATTGCAGAACAAGGCTGTATAACAATGCTATTTAATTTCTTAACAAAAGAGATGGTAATTGCCTCCTCGCACTGGAGTTAATAAACAGTGACTAATAACAAGGTGGGTAAAACAAAGGATTAACATGACAGTCTGGTGCAGTGGGGAAAAAAGTATTTAGTCAGCCACCAATTGTGCAAGTTCTCCCACTTAAAAAGATGAGAGAGGCCTATAATTGACATCATACGTAGACCACAACTATGAGAGTCAAAATGAGAAAACAACCAAATCCAGAAAATCACCTTGTCTGATTTGGCAAGATTTATTTTGCAAATTATGGTGGAAAATAAGTATTTGGTCATTAACAAAAGTTCATCTCAATATTTTGTTATATATCCTTTGTTGGCAATGACAGAGGTCAAACATTTTCTGCAGGTCTTCACAAGTTTGGCACACACCATTGGTGGTATGTTGGCCCATTCCACAATGCAGATCTCCTCTAGAGCAGTGATGTTTTGGTCCTGTTGCTGGGCAACACGGACTTCCAAATCCCTTCAAAGGTTTTCTATGGGGTTGAGATCTGGAGACTGGCTAGCACACTCCAGGACCTTCATATGCTTCTTACGAAGCCACTCCTTCGTTGCCCTGGCAGTGTAAATAGCACTTAGTGTGGACTTCTCTGGTCCTCATCCAAATACAGTCTGATGGGGGTGGTAGTACCAGCAATGGCCAGCGTGGTGTACTCAAATGAAGCTTCTGGCGGCAACGGGCGGTCACCGGTTTTACCCGTTGATCCTCAAGTCCATAAACTTGTACAGCCAAAGTGTGGAGTACTGCAGGAGTCTCTGCATAGCAGGTGTACTTAAATTACCACAAAGAAAAAAATTGCGAAAGAATACCCAACAGGTTATAAACATAAAAAATTTTATTTTATTGATAAACACATATATCAGGGATAAGGAAACAAGGGA
>VIAB01021297.1:35183-48023 GCA_009801035.1 Oophaga pumilio
GCCGATACCTGATACTTGCGGTATCGTATCGCTCAACACTATCTGTGGGTTTATTCTCACAATGAATCAGCAGAATACAACACCGTGTCTGGCTCTAATCCAAGCAACTGCTCCTAATGAATGCTGGTTTGCTTTTCACCACAGGTTAATTAAAACTCTCGGCAGTAAGACTCCTAAACTCGCAGCAAAGAAGGTGGAAGAATTAGCAGAAGAGAGAGCAAATCTAGCATCTACGTGCTGCATAATAAACGCTCCTCCGGTGTACTGCAAGGAGAAGGTAAGAAGCACACATTACCGAGGCCAGCAGAATTCACTGCTTCATGAGAGCCGGAAATGGTTAAAATAGAAAGATGTGGCAGTATAGATCATCAGGGCTATAGTCATCCTTAACTCCTCCATGACCTTGCGATTTTCCATTTTTGCGCTTTTTTTTATCCTTTTTTATTTTTCCATGCCCATAGCCGTATGAGGGTTTGTTTTTTGCGGACCGAATTGCACTTTTGGATGACACCATTCATTTTATTATACAATGCACTGGAAAGTGGGAAAAAATGCCGAGTGAGTTGAAATTGCAAAAAAATGTAATCCCACAATTGCACAATTGTTTTTTTTTTTCTATTTATTTACCATGTTCACTATGCAGTAATACTCACCTGGCAATACAATTCTATAGGTCATTATGAGTATGCAGGTACCAAACATGTACAGTTTTTTTTTTTTATTTAAGTGATGAAAATAAATTGGAAATTTGTAAGAATTTTTTTTTTTTTATTTTGCTGCCATTTTCCAAAAATCGTAACATTTTAATTTTTTGGAATATGAGGCTGTGTGAGAACTTATTTTTTGCACCCTGAGCTGACCTTTCTATTTGAAGCATTTTGGGGTAGATATAATGTATTGATAGCCAGCACAAAAAAACATAAATCCAGCATTTTGATTTTTTTTTATAATACACTGTTTACCAATTGTATTAATTTATTCTATATTTTGATAGATCGGACATTTCTGAATGCAGCGATAGCAAATATGTGTATTTCGTTCTAATTGTTTTATTTTTAGTGGGGCAAAAGGGGGGTAATTTGAACTTTTGTGTTTTTTTATTTTTTTTCTTGTTCTTTAAACTTTTTTTTCTCACCTCTTACTGTATTGAATAGTCCCCTTAGGGGACTTGAAGCTGAGATCACCTGATTGTTTGTGCTACTTATACAGTGCTTCAGAAATTCTATGTAGAGCAGAATTATCGGTCTCCTATGAACTCAGGAGGATCTTAAGGTCAGGCACAGGGTCATCAGCAGATCCTCAGCTGTCATGACTACCTATCGGCATCCCACGAACTTGTGACGGGGCATCGATGGGCGGGATGAATGACACGCCCCTGGCAACCTAACCTCATGTTAAATCTCACTGTCAGTGATTGACAGTGGGATTTACATGGTTAACTGCCTTGGGTGGAGAACCGCTCCACCTGCGACTGTTGCATGGAAAGATGTGGGCTCAGCCTGGGAGTCTACATCAAAGGCAGGGAAATGAATTTTAACATAAATATACAGTACAGACCAAAAGTTTGGACACACCTTCTCATTCAAAGATTTTTCTGTATTTTCATGACTATGAAAATTGTAGAATCACACTGAAGGCATCAAAACTATGAATTAACACATGTGGAATTATACATTACACTTTACAAAAAAGTGTGAAACAACTGAAAATATGTCTTATATTCTAGGTTCTTCAAAGTAGCCACCTTTTGCTTTGATTACTGCTTTGCACGCAGAAAAGGTGAACGGATGGACTCTACATGCCTGGTTCCCACCGTGAAGCATGGAGGAGGTGGTGTAATGATGTGGGGGTGCTTTGCTGGTGACACTGTTGGGGATTTATTCAAAACTGAAGGCATACTGAACCAGCATGGCTACTACAGTATCTTGCAGCGGCATGCTATTCCATCCGGTTTGCGTTTAGTTGGACCATCATTTATTTTTCAACAGGACAATGACCCCAAACACACCTCCAGGCTGTGTAAGGGCTATTTGACCAAGAAGGAGAGTGATGGGTGCTACGCCAGATGACCTGGCCTCAACAGTCACCAGACCTGAACCCAATCGAGGACACCGCTTCAATTTTGAATAAATCCCAACAGTGTCACCAGCAAAGCACCCCCACACCATTACACCACCTCCTCCATGCTTCACGGTGGGAACCAGGCATGTAGAGTCCATCCATTCACTTTTTCTGCGGGCAAAGCAGTAATCAAAGCAAAAGGTGGCTACTTTGAAGAACCTAGAATATAAGACATATGGACTGTGGGTAGCGTTCAATCTGTTAGTTGGTGCTGCTTGCTGTATGATGTGCTGGAATTAAATATGCGGACTGATCTCATGCTAAGTGTAATGTATCACATATGATGGGATTAGAAACACAGACTGTATCACATGCTGGGATTGAATATACAGAGTGTATCACACAGGATGGAATTAGATAAGTGGACTGTATCATGCACTGGGATTGGATTTACAGAGTATATCAAGCACTGAGATTGGATACACAAACTCTTGTGCACTGGGATTGGATACGCAGTATATATCACGCCCTCGAATTAGATATGCAGTGGTTTGATATGCAGACTGTATCACACACACAGCAGATGCCAGTTGTTTAGCATCAGCTCCAACACGCCCTTTGGTATTCTGGTAAGCTTCCGCACATAACTACTGAAGAGTGTGCATGGATGTTTTATATTTGCGTGCCTCTCCAAGAGTTTGAGAACTCCACAAAGATGGTGAGCAGTGATAACGCCATAGTCAAAGCATTGATGCTGCTTCTGTGCCTACTTAAACAGTCGCTGCTCACAATTAAACATGATGCTATGCATGCATACCAGGGGGAGATGCGGGAAGACATAAGACAGGGAGATAATACCCAGTCCAGTGTCATCTCATCTGCTAAGCGTGGATTGGGTAACAATGAGAAAGTGGAGGCGTGGAGAATGAGGAGGAACAGGAGCTGTTAGCTAGCGCAACAGAGACTATCACCCCCACACCCTTCATCTCGTCACTCCTAAGTGGATGGGGTGAGGATGGGAATGAGGAGAAAGAGAGGGAGGAGGAGATGGAAAGTTATCATCTTGTCGAGACAGTGGAGTGTTGGCTTTAGGGAGCTTGGCACATATGGCCGACTTTATCTTCCGATGCCTTTCCTGTGACCCTCCTGTTACATTCATCTTGGCCAAAAAAAGAGTAGTGGTTGTTCATCCTACTAACAGACAGGCATGAACTGAGAATGGCATCAACAGAGGGGTCAACAGAGAATGCTGACAGGTTCCATCTGATAACAATGAGCAAACTCTGGATTGGCCCCTAGTTTTTCCACCACCAGGTGACAACAGCACACAAAGTGCTTTTAATGTATGAGGCTCACCAGTTGTTGCCTTCTAGGGTCTAGGGATAACTGGATGACTCTACTTATATTTTTTTCAGGGCTTTGCACTTTGTGCAAAGGCTATGATTATAGAATTACCACAACTACACTTTCTTAATGTTTTTACGAGGCACTCAAGTTGGTGCCTTAAAGGGTGTATGGATGACCCTGCTTGTAATTATTGGCAGGCTTTTCACTGTATGCTGAGCTTTATAGAGTGTAGAAGTACAGTGGGGGGGGGGAATATGTATTTGATCCCTTGCTGATTTTGTAAGTTTGCCCACTGACAAAGACATGAACAGTCTATAATTTTAAGGAAAGGTTAATTTTAACTTTGAGAGATAGAATATCAAATATAAAATCCAGAAAATCACATTGTATAAATTATATAAATTTATTTGCATTTAAAATAAGAAATAAGTATTTGGTCCCCTACCAACCATTAGGAGTTCTGGCTCCTACAGACCAGTTAGACGCTCCTAATCAACTCGTTACCTGCATTAAAGAAAGCTGTCTTACATAGTCACCTTTATAAAAGACTCCTGTCCACAAACCCAATTAATCAGTCAGACTCCAACCTCTACAACATGGGCAAAACCAAAGAGCTTCCTAAGGATGTCAGGGACAAGATCATAGACCTGCACAAAGCTGGAATGGGCTACAAAACCATAAGTAAGATGCTGGTTGAGAAGGAGACAACTGTTGGTGCAAGAAAGTAAGAAAATGGAAGAAATACAAAATGACTGTCAATCAACACTGACCTGGAGCACCAGGCAAAATCTCACCTCGTGGGGTATCCTTGATCATGAGGAAGGTGAGAGATCAGCCTAAAACTACATGGGGGGAACTTGTTAATGATCTCAAGGCAGCTGGGACCACAGTCACAAAGAAAACCAATGGTAATATATTACGCCGTAAAGATTTAAAATCCTGCAGTGCCCGCAAGGTCCCCCTGCTCAAGAAGGCACATGTGCAGGCCCAATTGAAGTTTGCCAATGAACACCTGGATGATTCTGTGAGTGATTGGGAGAAGGTGCTGTGGTCAGATGAGACAAAAATTGTGCTCCAAGGCACTAACTCAACTCGTCGTGTTTGTTGGAAGATAAATGCTACCTATGACCCAAAGAACACCGTCCCCACTGCCAAGCATGGAGGTGGAAACATTATGTTTTTGGGGTGTTTTGCTGCTAAGGGCACAGGACTACTTCACCGCATCAATGGGAGAATGGATGGAGCCATGTATCATAAAATCCTGAGTGACAACCTCCTTCCCTCCGCCAGGACATTAAAAATGGGTCGTGGCTGGGTCTTCCATCAAGACAATGACCCAAAACATACAGCCAAGGCAACAAAGGAGTGGCTCAAAACTAAGCACATTAAGGTCATGGAATGGTCTTACCAGTCTTCAGACCTTAATCCCATAGAAAACTTATGGAGGGAGTTGAAGCTCAGAGTTGCCAAGCGACAGCCTCAAAATCTTAATGATTTAGAGATGATCTGCAAAAGAGGAGTGGACCAAAATTCCTGCTGACATGTGCGCAAACCTCATCATCAACTGCAAAAAATGTCTGACTGCTGTGCTTGAAAACAAGGGTTTTGCCACCAAGTATTAAGTCTTGTTTTCCAGAGAGATCAAATACTTATTTCACACTGCAAAATGCAAATAAATTTATACAATGTGATTTTCTGGATTTTATTTTTGATATTGTATCTTTGAATGTTAAAATTAACCTACCCTTAAAATTATAGAATGTTCATGTTTTTGTCAGTGGGCAAACTTACAAAATCAGCAAGGGATCAAATACTTAATTCCCCCACTTTAACACTAATACACTTTGATCACAATATTTGAATGAGGCACTACAGTTGGTGCCTTCAAGAGTGTATGAATGACCCTGCGTGTAATTTTTGGCAGGAATTTCATTTAGTGCATAGCCTTTATGAGTGTGACACTATTGTTCTCAGCAGCAATCTGGGAGTCAGAGATGCTTCCAGGTGTCTTTCCCATGCTGTTCTCCTTACATTCAGCACTTTTTCCATGCAGTTCAAAATTTACACTGACCTCCCAGACCTCCTTGTAGGGTTTGCCGGAAAAATGTTCGGATTTCTCATTGACTCTTATTATACTCGTTACTCAAAACAAGCACCCGAGCATTAGAAATTGCTTGGATCTAGTAACTAGCATCTGAGCATTTTAGTGCTCTCTCATCGCTAGTAAAAATGTAATTTTTCTTTATTCACATTCCAATGGTATAACATTTTGTGAGGCATATATGGTGTCAACACCCCTTAATTCATTGGGGGATTTAGATTGTTAAGTGAGGTCACTTATTCAGGGGTTCTTTTGTACTGGCACCTCAGGGTCTCTACACTAGCCATTCCAGCAAAACCTGAACTTCAATATGGTGATTCTTTCCTTCTGAGTTTTGCATGGTGCCTCAAAAGTAGTTTTCTACAACATATGAGGTATTGGCATATTTAGGAGAAATTGCATAACAATTGTACCATCCATTTTCTCCTGCTACCCTTGTGAAAATGAAAAATGTGAGGTTAAAGCAACATTTTTGTTGGAAAGATGTGTTTTTTTCATTTTCACTGCTCAATGTTATAAAATTCTGTGAAGCACCTGTGGGTTCATAGAGCTCATCACACCTTTAGTTAAGTTCCTTGAAAGGTCTAGTTTCCAAAGTGGAGTCTCTTGGTGGGTTCTACTGTGTATGTACATCAAGGTCTCTGCAAATGCTACATGGTGTCCTCTATCACTTCCAGCCAATTTTGTGCTCCAAAAGACAAATGGTGTTCCTTCCCTTCTGAACCCTGCCATGCACCCAAACAGTAGTTTTTCCCCACATATATTGAGCATCAGAGTACTCAGGAGAAATTGCTCAACAAATTGCATGGTCTATTTTCTTGTGAAAATAAACAATTTGAAGATAAAGAAACATTTTTGTGGGAAAATTTTAATTTTTTTTATTCCTTCCACATTGCTTTAATTCATGTGAAGCACAAAAAAGGGTTAATAAACTTCTTCAATGTGGTTTTGAGCACTTTGAGGGTACAGTTTTTGGTATTTTATGTCTCATAAGCACGTCAAAATTACTTCAAATGTGATGTGGTCCCTAAAAAAATTGTTTTTGTAAATTTTGTTGAAAAATTAAAAATTGCTGATTAGCTTTTAACCCTTCTAACTTCCTAATAAAAAACAATTATGTTTAAATGATGCTGATGTAAAGTAGACATGTGGTAAATGTTACTTATCTATTTTGTGTGGTATAACTAATTTGGTTTAAAGTCATAAAAATTCAAATTTTGAACATTTCAAAAATGTCACATTTGTTTGTCAAATTTTCAATAATTTCAAAACTAAATGCAAATAATAGCAACCAAAATTTACCACTAACATGAAGTAAAACATGTCACAAAAACAATATCTCATAATTACTGGGATATGTTTAAGCGTTACAGAGTTATTACAACATGAAATGTCACTGCCATGAATCGTAAAATTTGGCCTGGTCGGGAAAGTAAATAATGTGCGTCATGTCAGGGGCAGACCCAGAAATTTACCATAGCTGGTCAAAGAGTCTCGGAAATTATGCAACATGATACACGCAATGCAATCCATCAGGCTGCTTAGTTGTGCAGTTGAAAGAAATTGCTTGTACAACTTTTATTTGTAAACCAAACCAGCAAGGAATGTATGAGGGTATGCTTTATGTCGGTTTAGCATAAAACTGTTCTGGTCAACTTTCCACCAAAAACACATCTGGGTCATGCTAAAGCAGACAAAAAAATCAGATAGCTGATGCACAACTGTTTCCTTAGGCAACACTCATTTGTTCAAATCTCATGCTATGAAATTTTACTCACAAATAGTACATATGACCTCCTCACACTTTAAATAAATACAGATACCACACTTTAGACCACCTAAACAAATGCCAACAACAAACAGCAGATTCTGTTACTGTATATTGTCATAAGAGAGGATACGGTATATAATAATAAAGTGCAGCACTATGTGTAATAAAGGATGTGGCAGTGTGCCTCCTAAGTTTCCAGTGCTTACCTTAATAAAAGTAATAAGCCACTGTTCCCTAATATGCTATAGTGCTTCCTAATAAAAACACTCACCTTTAATTCTGCATTACCAAAAATACTGAATAAAGACAGCGGCACAATGATGACTGGTGTCATCATAGAGAAGATGCTGAGCGATGAGACACAGCTGCTAAATTCAGTTGCATTGACAATTTAAAGGGAACCTGTTATGCTGCCTAAACTGCAAACAACATGGATTGTAGCCTGGCTGCATGGTTGCCCGGTATATTTTTGTCTGAAATGCCCTGGCATTTCAGAAAGGATATACTTTGAAGATCTGGCTAAGGATCATAGCCGGAAAGCAGACTAGTCTCTGGCCCATTCTTACCAGAACTGCTCCTGTAGATCGACAGGTCTCTCCCTTGCATGTACATAGAGAAAGACCTGTAACTCACCTGCAATGTCACTAGGAAGAGCTGATCGGGGATGGCACCCTACTAGTCTGCTCTTCAGCTATGGTCCCTGTTTAGATCTTCAAAGTATATTTTATTTGAAATTCCATTTCAAATAATAATATACAGTGGGTGAACACATCATCATTTTTCTAAGTAAATATATTTCTAAAGGTAGTGTTGACATGACATTCTCACCAGAAGTCGATAACAACCCATGCAATCCACACCGGTAAAGAAATGAAGCCATACAGTAGATGTTCATAAATTAAGTTATGTGTAATAAAGAGAAATTACATATTGAAAAGGCTTACTGAAATTTATTTAATACTTCATACAAAAGCATTTTTGGTGATGACAAGATGCTTCCTGTATGTAGAAACTAGTTGCTTGGATTGCTCAGGTGTAATATAGGCCAATTCTTCCACACATTCTTCAAATCCTGAAAGTTCCGTGGCCTCCTTCTATGAACTCTGAGCTTTTGTTCCTTACATTAATTTTCTATTAGATTCAGGTCAGATGATTAGCTGAGCCATTCTAGCAACATTTTCTGTCTCTGAAACCAATTGAGAATTTCCTTGGCTGTGTGTATGGGATCACTGTCTTAATGAAATGTCCACCCTTGTTTCATCTTTATCATTCTGGTAGATGGCAGCAGATTTTTATCAAGAATGTCTGTGTACATTTGTCCTTTCACCCTTCCTTCAACAAGATGAAGTTTGCCAATGCAGTAAGCTGACAAACAGCCCCACACCCTGATGTTCCCACCTCCAAATTTCACTGTTGATATGGTGTCTTGGGGGTGATATTCAATGCCATTTGGCCCATAAACATGATGTGTATTATGGCATCCAAAGAGTTCAAATTTGGTATAATTTGACTAGACTAAATTCTCCCAGTATTTCTCAAGCATGTCTAAATGTTGTTGAGCAAACTTTAAAAGTGTGTGAACATTAGGGTTGAGCATTCCGATACTGCAAATATCGGGTATCGGCCGATATTAGCTGTATCGGAATTCCGATTCCGATACTTTTGGGTATCGGAAAGTATCGCTCAACCCTAGTGAACATGCTTTTTGTTCAGAAACCGAGTCGTGTGTGGTGAGTGTGCAGACAGGCCATGGAGATTGAATGCATTACTTATGGTTTTCTTTGAAGCAATTGTACCTGCTAATTCCAGGTCTTTCTGTACCTCTCCACAGATGGGCCTTAGCACTTGGACAACTTTTCTGATAATTCTTTTCACTCCTCTGTTTGAAATTTTGCGGGGAGCACCAGGTCATGGCCAGTTTATGGTGAAATTGTAGTCTTTCCACTTCCAGAATATGACCCCAACAGTGCTCACTAGAACAGTCAGTAGTTTAGAAATACTTCTGTAACCAGTGCTATCAGTATGTTTTTCAACAATAAGGTTTTGAAGGTCTTGAGACAACTCACTGATTTTACCCATCATTAGACGTTTCTTGTGTGACATCTTGGTAATGAGACACATTCTTACAGGTCATCTTTTGAACCAGATGATATTTTTCACTAAGTGTCTGGATTGCTTTCTAATTACTGATAGCTGTCAGATGGTGTCATAACTTTCCATGGCTTTTTGCACCTCCCTTTCTTCATGTGTTCAATATTTTATCCCTGTGTAATTTATCATTATAACACTTAACATAGTTTATGGACATCTATAGTTTGATTTCTTTGCCTGTGTGGATTGGATGGGTTGTTACCGACATGTGGTGAGAATTTCATTTCAATAGCACATTTAAAAATAGATTTACTGAGAAAATTGGTGATTATTCAAAACTTATTTCACCTGCTGTACCTGGTTGTAATCATCTCTAAATAATGCCAGATTTTTATATTGATTGCATTCAGCCTAAAAACTCCATCACACAAAGGAGAAAAGGAGTCATAATTTAATAAAACTTAAACTTTTATTTCATTAAATTTAAACACAATTATTGAGGTCCTCAGACTTGTCACTGGTGAAAATGATGACAGGGGCTGAACAATGCTATTTCTCAGTATTTTTCCGTCATGCAGAAAATCACATAGTAAGTGGTTTCTCTAAGCATCATCTACAACCACATAACAGGTGCAGGCCTGTGTATATAGATATAGAATTATACTGTTTGTAATAGTACTCACAAAAATTGATTATGTGGTTGTAGATGTTACTAGGAGCAACCACTTAATATCATGTGATTTTCCACATGACTGATACTTTTATTGTACTGAGAAATACCATCGTTCACTCCGTCATCATTGTTTCATCACTGACTTCCAATGAGTAATAGTTATATCATTTTTTTTTATTACTTTGTGTCTCTTTTGTATCTTTTACAAAATTCACAGCAACTTTAAGCAGCAAAAAATCTGAACTTTTTTATTGAATATGTATTGTTTGCTTATTTTCACTGCGGTCAACTTCATTTGCACATGTATAGTTTTGTTTAAAATCATCAGAAAACACATTTCCATCTGTTCCTCTAAATAATAAATCAGTAGAATCTCTGAGATATTTCTAGGCGAAGAATATATATTTTTCCACTGCTTGTAGCATCAGTTATTTACATGCTCGTTTTGGTCAGACATAAAATGCTTATGAAGGAGACACAAGAGTCTCTTGCACAATTTATTCTAAAATGAAATTGCTGAAAGAAATGATCACATTATAGTGGTCAGGGATGCGGGAATGATGAAGAGGCCGGATGAACACTTTCATGAAGTTTGTTGACTTTCACTAAGTAATAATGTTTGTGGTGTACAGGGGACAGTGATGAGGCCAAAGTCACAAAGGGGATGGGGAGAAGTTATATATATACGTCGTACATATTGCATTCTCCCTTTTGTTCACTCTGTGACACTTGTTACCTTCAGCACTTTATAGAGATTTTCCGCTGTATTAATGACATCTAATCTATCTGCCTCCGCTCCATTTCCTTGTCAAGTAAACAATTGAGCTCAGAAAGAAGATGCCCACTTAGTGGAGGAGTCTAAAAAAAGAAAAGAGCTGTGAAAGTACTACTTTATTTTCTTGATGTTTCATCCAAAAGGGTTTACGAATCTTTGTTACTTGTTACTCAAACAAGATAGGCGTGACAAGGTCGGACTTTGTTCAGTGCAGAAATGTGCATAATGAAAACCTGCTTCTGCTTAGACTTCGTAAGAAAATGATCTGAACTTCATCATTAGAGCCACATTTGACTTGATGACAGCTAATTAATTTGCTTCATCTGTCTCCATGCTAAATTAACGTTAATTCACTGTGGCATATTTCACATTTAATGTTCTCAGACTCTAAAGGGCAAACTTAGCTTTACTTCATTTGTGTATATGTTTAAAGGGAATCCACCACCAGGTTATTGCTAACACATCTGAGAACAGCATGATTTAGAGGCAGAGACCCTGATTCCAGCAATGCATCACTTAATATACTGGGTGCAGCAGTGGGGATGCAATCAGAGTTCTTAGATGTAGTGTGAAGCAGAGCTTAGAAAGCTAACTCCGCCCACAACATAGCTTTCTGAATACATTGTCTATTGATAGTGAGTTGCTTATCAGAGGAGGGGATGTAGTTGGACCACGTGGCACCAGTTCATCTGGGGAATGATAAAGTCCTAGTGATGAAACCTTCATTGTAGGTAGACAACAGCATCCAGCCTCATAAATGACACATTGCTGAATTCAGTGTTTTAATCCCTACATCATGCTATTCTCAGATTACATACATTTTTCCTTTAACCCCTTAACCCCCAAGGGTGATTTGCATGTTAATGACCGGGCCAATTTTTACAATTCTGACCACTGTCTCTAAATGAGGTTATAACTCTGGAAAGCTTCCACGCATCTTGGCGATTCTGAGAATGTTTTCTCGTGACATATTGTACTTCATGATAGTGGTAACATTTCTTTGATATAACTTGCACTTATTTATAAAAACAGCGGAAATATGGCGAAAATTTTGAACATTTTGCAATTTTTTTTATGCCCTTAAAAAAAAGAAATATGTCACATAAATTAGTTACTAAATAACATTTCCCACATGTCTACTTTACATCAGCACAATTTTGGAAACAAATTTTTTTTTTGTTAGGAAGTTATAAGGGTTAAAATTGACCAGCGATTTCTAATTTTTACAACAAAATTTACAAAACAATTTTTTTTAGGGACCACCTCACATTTGAAGTCAATTTGACTATGTGGCAGAAAATACTCAAAAGTACACCATTCTAAAAACTACACCCCTCAAGGTACTCAAAACCACTTTCAAGAAGATTATTAACCATTCAAGTGTTTCACAGGAAATTTTGGAATGTGGAAGAAAAAAATGAACATTTAACTTTTTAGTCACAGGAATTAATTTTACAAACAATTTTTTTATTTTCACAAGGGTAAAAGGAGGAAATTGACAGATAAAGTTGTTGTGCAATTTCTCCTGAGTGCTGATACCCCATATGTGGGGGGGAACCACATTTTGGGCGCACGGCAGAGCTCAGAAGGGAAGGAGCGCCATTTGACATTTTCAAACCAAAATTGGCTGGAATTGAGATTGGACGCCATGTCTCGTTTGGAGAGCCCCTGATGTGCCCCAACCCTAACGCTAACTTTAGCCCCAACCCTAACCCTAGCCCCAACCCTAACAATTTTTTCATTTTATTATTTTTCCCTAACTAAGCGGGTGATTAAGGGGCATTTGATCTACTATTTATAGCGGGTTTTTATATTTGGCAGCTGTCACACACTAAAAGACGTTTTTTATTCCAAAAAATAGTTTTTGCATCTCCATATTTTGAGAGCTATAATTTTTCCATATTTTGGTCCACAGAGTCGTGTAAGGTCTTGTTTTTTGTGGGACAAGTTGACGTTTTCAATGGTAACATTTTCGGCCACATTACATTTTTTGATCGCTTTTTATTCCAATTTTTGTGAGG
>VIAB01021298.1:0-22151 GCA_009801035.1 Oophaga pumilio
CCCAGTCGTCTTATATGCCGGAATACGGTAATCTTCAGATGAGTGG
Organism: Oophaga pumilio; assembly: GCA_009801035.1. Lineage (NCBI taxonomy): Eukaryota > Metazoa > Chordata > Amphibia > Anura > Dendrobatidae > Oophaga > Oophaga pumilio. The sequence continues at coordinate 47 of VIAB01021298.1, forward strand.
TTAATCTGCAGGTTAATAGTGTTCTAAAGCCGTGCAGCCTCTGTACAGAAGGTCAGGCTGCCTGAGGCCATGAACTTTACTCCTCCAGGCAGCCTACAGCTTTCAGTCATACAGGCGTAGCTTCAGCCACCGCTCAGTACATAGTACTGATGCCAAGTGGAATGTAGTCCATTTTCTCCCAGCAGCGGAGTTGTAGAAGCATCTTTATATTAACAGTTCTGTCACAATGTCACTTGTGTGTTGTGCCCAGCCGGCTAATCAAAAGACGTTCCATGGATGTCGTCAGGTAATAGGCGGTTCCCCCACTCCAGTCCATTGGCCACTGACCACTATCATGGCTAGTAGACTTGGAAGTGGAAATCAATTCTCACCAACTCAGTGATAGTGAGACTATAATACTTCTGCATGTGAATCATTGATCTACAACCTGAGGCTTTACAGCTGTTGTGACAATTTGCAAACATTACACTTTATTTATACTTCCAATATTTCTATTTTCTCCACAGTTTCTAAATGAGCACAATAAAGTGTAAAGAAGGGAGCAGAGGAACATAGAGCCGTCATCATGAAGCTGTATGTGTTTCTGGTGAACACAGGAATCACCCTTACATTTGACACCGAGCTCGCCGTTCAAACGTAAGAACCTTTGTAACAAATGATTTTTATTCGGTTGATCTTGTGTTGCATTGCTGTTTTCCACTACATTACTGTGAAAGTCAGGAGAGGAAAAATGGATATGTGGAAGTGTGCGGTTAGGTGCAGTCGACCATGTATTCTCTCATCCAAGAGAACCATGTTGATTATTCTAATCCTCCTGTGATCAGAGTTCAATCCGATTCTCTCAGATAGGGAAAAGATGGAGAAAAAGATTACTCCATCTTCTCCATTCTGTCACTCAGTGGAAATCGGCATGCACTCAGATGTCATCCGAGTGCAGCGTTATGGTTTCCACAGAATCATTAAATTGCAATCTGAATATTGGATCAAATTCGGACATGCAGTGAGGAAAACATTGGACGTGTGCATGGCCCCATAGAATAACATTAGCCTGTGTGTGATCAGATGTTTTATCAGATCGCACTCAGACCGAAAATACAATTGTAGCACCTGTCCTAAGAGTAAGATGGGTGCATGATTCCTCCTTTCTTTCCTTTTAGATGCATCATTCCAAACAGTAAGGCTTTGATCTATTTAACATCTTTTTATCTCATTGCATTTTATGTATTGTGTGAATAATTGTGTGTTATTGTTTTTGATTAAATGATTAATGGTTAATTTGCAAGTGACAGATTAGTTGCAGAAATTTCTGCAAGTGTTTAATTTGCCTAAATGTGGCCTGCAGAAAGCCATGTGCTTGCCACCAAAACAACCCCATTAAGAGAAATGGGTCAGATATGCCACCCTATAGGCTGGGCTGGTTTCCATGAGTATTTTGCCAGTGCATTCATTCTGAAATATAATTATCGCATTTCATAAAAAAAATTAAAGAAAAAGCTCTAAGAAAATAACTGCCTTGGAGGTCTTTCGACATATGGATTATTTTTTTCTGCTTTTAGTTTCCACCCAGTTTTAATTCACCTATAATGTGATTTCTCAATGCAGTATAGGCGGATCCTGTAGTGAAAGGACGTGACAAGCTGCTGTTGTGAGCCAGATATGTGACCAGAGAGGTTGTCACGTTCCTGCATTTTGCCTATACAGAGGTGACTTGGTTACCTTAGCAGGCTGGTAGACCTGTCCACAACAGTAGGGCGGCTGCAATGCCAATCATAGATGTGCTGTCAGGACTTGCCTTTCCAACTATATATGATTAGGACATGAAAATGATTCAATATATCAATGGAAATATTATTTGTTAAATTAAAATGAAGCAGAAATCTGTGTCTGAGGCCAGCTGTCTGTATAGTTTATTCTTGAGCTATTTGCACATGTAAATCTGTATTCTAAGGGAAGCCGTCCGCAGGTTTTTATTAGCTGCAGTAGTGACTGTATAGGTGCTTGTAGGTCTCTGATATGCCAGTCATTAGATATCTATCATGGAAGCAATCAGTGTGCACTTGTAAGAGGCCGTCCAGGTGCATTGCTCCGCCCCCAGTGCACCACCAGCCTCATTTACATCTGGCTGTATTTCTCATGACTAGCACATCAGATCTTCACAAACACTTAATCTTTATTGGAGGACAAGAGCCTGTACAAGACATACCACTGTTTTCATATGTAACTCAAGCTAATGGTAAGTGGAACTCTTCCTATGGAAACCCAGCCGGGTCCTCTTAACTGAATTGCGGCTGGTTACACTTGCGGTAAAGTTCTGCAACTAAAATCCCTTGTAAAATTCATGCTGGCTTGTCATAAGAAGTAAGTGTAAGTTCGCATTAGGTTGGATTTGCTGTTCCTAACTCTGCAGCAAATTTGTAAGACAATCCACCAGAATATCAATACTAAATCACTGATCTTGGTGAGGACTTTGTGCAGCAGACTCTTAACGTCTGATCTAGAAAAAGTTGTATAATTAAAGCCTGCTGCTGCCGATGTGCCGCCACCGGTCTGGTGACATCTGTCCTCCAGCGATGACACGCACAGCACCTTATTACTAGAGACCGGTGGCATTACACCATGGATTGCACAATGGGGGTACACTGGATTTTCTTTTTCTTTAACTTATTTTTTTTGTCTACAATTGAGGAGAATTCTTATCAATACAGCAGGAATTGATGTGCTGTAAACATCCTCCGCAATTTCTGTGTATAAAATGTTGGCATTAGTGGGTGACATTTCTCATCTGCGTTGATGCTTCCGTATTGTGTTGTCACGTTCTACTTTATTTTGGAAATTGTTATGGATCATCGCAGCAATTCAGACATGGGTGAAAGTAACTTGTGTAAATATCAAGAAGGCCTTGTCTGTCTAGCAGAGACTGCCGCCCTTTTACAGAGGTTATTTGGAAAATGAAAGCAGCAATGGTTGGCTCTCGTAGGCCATGACTCAATGGCTTTCCATTTTTAAAGTTTTTAAAGGGAGTCTGTCACCCCTTTTTTTGTGATATCCGGTAAAGATATCACTCAATTGTGCGTCCCATAAGTAATCTAATCGTACCTGTCCCTGACACCCCAGCCTTCATGCAAAAATACCTTTATAATCTTCCTTTCTCTGTATGTAAATCGCCGCGGTCCGGTCCTATGTGCGGGGCTTGTTCTTATTCCCCCCCTTCCTGTCTTGTCCTGCGCACTTGTTTTCTTCTTCTTACTGCGTTTACGTACGGTTTCCACGCATGCGCTTTGTAAAGGGCCCTCGCGCGTGCGCAGTATGCTTTGCCCAGTATGCTTTGTTATGTGCAGGGCTTCACACTGATTTCTGGCAGCCATAAAATGACAGCTTGGCTTGGAAGACTTCGGGGGCATAGAAAGTGAGACAAAATTCTGGCGCCTGCGCAATACTGATTTTATGCTTTGCTCACTGTTGGGCAAAGCATACTGCGCAAGCGCAAGGGCCCTTTTCAACGCGCACGCGCGGAAACACTACGGCCTCTGTGATATTCACAGATGAAGATACGTACAGAAAGCCGAGGAGGGGAGGGAGAATGAGAATAAGCCCCGCCCATCGGACCGGACCACAGCGATTTGCATACAGAGAAAGCTGGGTTGTCAGTGACTATGATTGGTACGATTTAATTACTTATGGGACGCACAGTTGAGTGATATCTTTACCTGATATCACAAAAAAAGGGGTGACAGACTCCTTTAAAAGGGAACCTATCAGTTGATTTATGCTGTCCTAACCACAGGCAGCATGAATCATAGCCTGGCTGTGAGATTGCAGCCAGGTAAACGCCGGAATGTTTCATAGAAATTGTAGTTTGAAGAGGTGGCCGTAGACCATTGAGAGAGATAAGACTAGTTTGGCGCTGCTCCGAGTAATTGGCAGGTGTCTTCCATGTGTTTGCTTTGTGAGAGACCTGTCAATTAGTGATGAGCGAGTGTGCTCGGATATCGTGTTATCCGAGCATGCTTTTGTGTTATCGGAGTATCTTAGGCCAGGGTTTGACAAACCCGGGCGCCAGGTCGCCAGTGGCGCCTAGAAAATCATGCCTGGCGCCCGGGGAATTAAAGAGGAAAAAATAATAATTTTTACTCAGCTGATTAGCAGCTCCTCCTGCGCCGTCTGGATTGCCTCCGCTGCGCCACGCTGATTGGCTGCCACCATAATTCTGTTTACTGCCGCTAGCCACTAGCGGCATGTTTGTTATGGGAGGCAGGGCCGGCGTCAGCACCCGGCCAACCCGGGCAAGGGCCGGGGCCCTGAGAGCGGTGTCATTGCCGCCACTGGGCCCCTCCCCGCTTGCTCAGGGCCCCGGCAGCAGCTGGCACAATATTTACCTCTCCCCGTGCCTTCGCTGCCGCAGCTCCGAGCTCCAGGGGGCGCCAGCGCTTCCTCTCACAGCAGCGCCGCTGAATGACGGCTGGACCATACATGACAAGCACTTTTTCCTTTTGTGTCCCTCCCCCCACATTTCCTTACAGATTGTGCGCAGGGTTCTCACTCTTCCTGTAACTGTGGAACTATGTGTTACTTTGTAATGTCTTTGTCTGTACATGTCCCTGATTAATTGTAAAGTGCTGCAGAACATGTTGTTACTATATATAAAATTATTATTATGGTCTGTGGCCGGATCAGCATACTAAACATTCTCTAAAATGCTGGAGTGTTAGGCTATGTGCGCACGTTGCGGATTTGTTGCATTTCCACAGCGTTTTTTCCACGCGGAAATGTTATAAATCCGCAATGGATTATTAAAGCAATGTTAATCAATGGCATTCCTGAATTGTTGTGCACATGCTGCATAAATTTCTGTCCTTATTTTCAGCTTTTTATTTTCAGCATCATGTCAGTTATTTTTGCGGATGTGCAGCGTTTCTGCACCCATTGGCTTCCATTGATCCAGGCAAAACCGCAGGTGTAAAATGTTTTGCGGAGTTGCTGCCCAAAATGCTGCAGAAAGGAAATTATGTCAGAAGGAGGAAGAGTGTCTGGATGGAGAATATGTGCGTGTCTGTCTGTGGGTGTCTGTGTCTGTCGTGTCGTCTGATGGGACTACTACTCCCATCCGGGTATGTCTTCTGTCACATATAACAGCGACAGCATGAGCTGATGATGGGAGAAAAGTCTGATCATCCGACGCCTGTCAATTGTTAAAAAAAAAATCAAAACGTTGACATAATCACATACGCTATACATACTCACTGAACACCTAATCCCCGACGCCCGCGTCTCCTGCAAGCAATCAAAAATAATAACCAACATATACTCCCTGTCCGCCGTAGTCCATTTAATACTGAGTGTCCCATGTCGATTTCATTTGGACGCCGGCGATACACTGCGGGAGCGATTACCTCCTGTTAGTGTATCACTGAGCCGCCGTGAGAGTTCATTGGAGTGCATCAGCTGATCAGCTCTGGTGCTCTCACGGCACCACTGCTGTGTGGGAAAGTTCTCACACAGCAGTAGTGCTGTAAGTGAGAACACTGGAGCTGATGAACTCTGGTGAACTCTCTCAAGGCGGCTCAGTGATACACTGCGGGAGCGATTACCTCCTGTTAGTGTATCGCCATCGGCTGGGTAGAGCGGTCACATCTCCTGAGATCGTCATGGGACACTCGCTATTAAATGGACTACGTTGGACAGGATAGTATTATATGTTGGTTTATTATTTTATTTTTGTTGCAGGAGATTGCTTCGGTGGAATTAGGCATTCAGTAAGTATGGTTAATTAATATTCATTAAAGGAGTCTGTGTGATTATTTCAAATAAAGGACTTTATTCCTGCTGTGTGTTTATTTACCATGTAATTATAGGGTTAGTAATGGATAGGTGTCTTATAGATGCTTCTCCATTACTAAGCCGTAGGCTTGATGTCACCTGACATACATATTCGCAACAAAAACGCGCAGGTTTTCCACTGCGTTTTCTGCCAAGAGATGCAGAATATTCCAGAAGGAAATCTGCAACGTGCACGCACACACAGGTTTTTTGTTAATCAGAATTGTTGGTATTTTTGTCAGGGTTTTTTGGGTTGCAGTCAGAATTCTTTCCTATACTTTTCTATCTAGACAGAATTGGGCCCCAGCGTTTGCTCATTCTATTTTCTGTCTGTGTTCGTATTTTCTTCTTGTCTAACCGCCATTACATGTTTGGGGGCTTCCTATTTCTCTGGGGGTTCTGCTACGGGGCAGTTAGCTTTCATCTTTCCGTCTTTAGGTGTAGCTATCTCTCCGGCTGTGACGAGGCGTCTAGGATCACCGTAGGTACGCTCCACGGCTACTTCTAGTGTTGTGGTTAGTTTAGGGTCCTGCAATCCAGTAGTTTCCAGCCTCTCTGGTGTATTGCTACTTTGGCTATTTTTGCTATTTCTCCTCAGCTACCGAAACATAACAGAGCATCATTGGTGCTGTACTACACTGCGTATTTGATGCAATTCCTCGCTTCCAAAAACACTGCGGATCCACATCAAAATGCGCAACGTGTGCATATACCCTAACAGAGGCAAATATACCTGTCTGCAATCATGTAGCGAGGGTCCTGTTCATGCTGCCTGTTGTTTGTCACTGGAAATCCCTTTTAATTGTATTTCTTTAAAGAGTGACTGTCGGTTTCATTTTTATTTCATAAATTAGTAATACACATAAGATATATTACAAAGTTGTTTATTTTCATCAGAGAATCTGCTTATTTCTCCGCCAGGACTGACCTTTCATTCTCAGTTCATGGGTCAAGTCTGTGTTCGAGGAAGACAGATTTTCCCATTACTGAGATGATGATGATCATAAAATAATAAAATTCAATAGAAAGTCGAAAGAGTTCGAGGCAGATACAGACACTGCTAGTCACTGGCGGACACAGACAGAAAAAGGCCCCTGTGCAAGAACAATATATGGGCTCTTTGCAGCCTAAGAGCTCCTAAAAATGCAAAATTGCACCTGCTTTGGAGGTAGAAATGGGCCCCTTTACCTCTTGCCCCTGTGCGACTGCATAGGTTGCACTAATGATATGTCAGCACCTGCTGCAAGTTCTAATGAAAGGACAATCACTGTTTTCCATATAACCTATTTATTATGCTTTGATTATATAGCGCTATCATATTCCGCAGCGCTTTATGTACAATAATTATCGCTGTCCCCATTGGGGCTCACAATCTGAGCTGCCTATCAGTATGTTTTAGGAGTGTGGAAGGAAAACGGAGAAAGCTCATGCAGACACGCGGAAAACATACAAACTCCTTGCAGATGTTCTTGGTGGAATTTGAACCCATCTCTGATAAGCAAGAATGCTAACCACTGAGCCACCGTGCTGCCCATATAACTTTATGAGCACCAACTGTCATCCATCTCTTACTGAATGCAGAGTTCACCCTTGAGGTGATAGTTTTGAGACTGAATTATCAGTCCAGAAGGAGAAATAAGCAGATTTCTCTGATAAGATATAGTACAAAGTTTGTTTTTTTGTGTGTACTATTGATATATGAAATAAGAATTAAAACAACGGTTTGTCTTTAAAGATGCATTACAGATGAAATTAGCACAGAATTTTAGATGTAGTTAGAAAATTCTAAATCTAAACCGTTCTCTCTAATCAATCCACTCTGCTGTCCCGGTTGCCCCCTCCTGGTCTATTGTTACTAGGGGTTATTCTAGGGAGCGGGGGGCTGTGAGTCCACATCATCTGTGACATATTTGTGACTGAACCGTCATCACATGCGTGCAGCCTGGTATTTCAATAATTCTGATTCTAGATTTCCGCACACAATGTTTGCTCTCACTCTGTATTACTGGAGCTCATTACAGAAAGAATACAAAGACAACATAATTAGCTTCATTTTGGGAGGAAATGAGAAATACCTTGAGCTGCCTGCTATTTAATAGACTGCACCAGCGCTTGTGTGTTTCCTTTACTTTGGCAGCGGGGACAAGAGCATATGATTTAGTTTAATACCGGTGATCCTGACCTCCTGCGTCTCAGACAAATTGGAAATTCAGATATTGATGTGCAATGTCATTGTTTGCTTTTATTAGTCCCATTAAGTAGCATGACACAAATATGCTGTATTACATGTTGGATTGATAGCTCAGGGGTAAGGTAGGGAAGATTACGTACAAGGCTGAGTGATTGTTGACATGGTTGGGCATATATGCTAAGCAGGTACTCGCCCGACATTGCTCACAGTCTGGTTGGATGGCTAGGCATCCTGTCTATATGGAACCATTTCAGGGAAACATATACCATGATGTATGCTACTTTGGTTTTGTGTTGACTTTATAGAATGGCGCGGTCAGCCAAAACATACAGAGGCCAAAACAACATACCGTACCTTTTACCTTCATCATGTAAATGTGGACCTATGTAAGCATTAAAGGGAATCCTTCAGTAGGATAGTGCTTAAGATTCTGTCTGTTTATAAATCTATAGAGTTGGTCCGTGCACAATTCCTTTTTTCCCCCAATTTCCGAAAACTCCTGTCTCATCGGCTGCATTTGGTTTTTGTTTTACTCCTCCTTCCCGGTTCCAGTTCTGAGTCTCCACTGCTGTACCCGGTGATTGTTAGGCTGTGTTTACATGCTGCGTTTTTTTTTTCTTCACTGGAAACCTCTCTTGGCAGGAAAAACATGTTTAAAACGCCAGTTTTCCCCTTTTTTTGTGGCATATTTTGTGCTTTTTTTTTTATACAGTGTTTTTTGGGTGTGGTTTACATGTGTGCATTATCTACAGTCTAAGGCCGGGATCACACATGCGAAAAACTCTCGCGAGTCTCTTTCATGAACTCCCGGCACTGCCGACGGCACAGGAGCGTGCAGCTGCATAGAAATACATGCAGCTGCATAAAAATATATGCAGCTGCATAGAAATACAAGCAGCCGCATGCTTCGGTCCGAGTCCCGGCTGTTCATGCGAGAGACTTTCACGAGAATCGTGCAAGTTTCTCGCATGTGTGATCCCGGCCTAAGGGGTAAGGAGTGTTTGAAGAGACAATTTGCATAATTTGTCTACAGTACATGTTTAAAGGGAACCTGTCACCTCGTTTTGCCGCTATAAAGGTACTGTCACACTAAGCGAGATTGCTAACGAGATTGCTAAAGCGGCAGCGATTTTATGACGAAGTAGCGATCTCGTTAGCGACGTCGCTGTGTGTGACATGTAGCAGCAATGTGGCCCCCGCTGCGATGTCGCTGATCGTTCATGAACGTTCTGAGCCGTTTTTTGGTCGTTGGTGTCCCGCTGGTGATCCTGAATCGCTGAGTGTGACACCCTTTATGAACGACTTTACCAGCGTCGCAGGCGGGACTAGGTTTTCCCAACAACCGCATAGGTCGTTATACAGATCGCTGATCTCTGATGAGATCTTTGTGTTTAGAAGCTAACTAGCGACCACATAGCGATCGCACCAGCGATCTCGCCAGGTCGTGTCGTTTTCACAATAGCTGGTGCGATCGCTAAAGGGTATGCCACGCTAAGCGAGATCGCAAGCGAGATCGCTAACGAGATCGCTACTGCGTCACCATTTATGACGCAGTAGCGATCTCGTTAGCGACTTAACTGTGTGTGACATGTAGCAGCGATGTGGCCCCTGCTGAGATGTCGCTGATCGCTTATGAACGTTCTGAGCCGTTTTTTGGTCATTGGTGTCCCGCTGGTGAGCCTGAATCGCTGAGTGTGACACCCTTTATGAACGACTTCACCAGCATCGCAGGTGGGGCTAGGTTTTCCCAACGACCGCAGAGGTCGTTATACAGATCGCTGATGAGTTGTGTTTGGAATCGAACTAGCGATCGCACTAGCAATCTCGCCAGGTTCACTAAGTGTGGCAGTGCCTTAAGATGCGGCCTCAGCCTTTAGTGGCTTATCTACAGCATTCTGTGATGCTGTAGATAAGCCCCCGGTCTGACCTGAAAGATAAGAAAAAGAGGTTTTATTATATTCACCCGGGGGCGGGGCGCGGGGTCCGATGTAGTCCGGTCCGATGGGTGTCGCAGTTCTGGGTCCGACGCCTCTCATCTTCATGTGATGATGTCCTCCTCCTTGCTTCCTGTCGCGCTCCTGCGCAGGCGCACTGATCTACCCTGTAAAGCAAAGTACTGCAGTGCGCAGGTGCTGGACCTCTTTGACCTTTCCCGGCGCCTGCACACTGCAGTACTTTGCTCTGCCCTCAACAGGGTAGATGCTGTAGATAACCCCCGAAAGGCAGTGGTCGCATCTTATAGCGGCAAAGCGAGGTGACAGGTTCCCTTTAAGAAAGTTACTTTTACTCACCAAAATTGCGTTGCATTTTTCAAGGATTTTTCATTTTCTCATTTCTTTCAATATGTGATAAAAACGCTGCAAAAAACTGTGAAGGAATTGACGTTGCAGATTTCTAGTTGTGTAAGGGAAAAAGAAGGAACAAATAAGCGTGTGCATGACATTTCTGAAATCCCATAGCTTTTGTTGGTACTGTAATGCAGCTCTTAATTTGCATAAAAAGCAGCTAAAACCGCTGCAAAAATGCAACTTTTGAACATGGCCCGTTTGTCTGCAGCGCTGATGCCATTTTGACAGCTTTGCAGCCAATCAGTGAGCTCAGCGGCTTGTGCTGCCAAATCTGTCCAGAGCCGCTGACCTCACTTACTAGCTGCAGTGTATACATGTGACATCAGCGCCTCAGACAATTACACTGGACCCTGGGAGGATGATGAGCAAAGCAGCTTGTTTTTTTTGTTTTAGTTTTAAAACCTTCTGAAAATGGAAAGCCCCCTTTAATGCAGTGGTCATTTCAGTAATTTGCTGATATGCAGTTAATGGTAGTTTTTTTTTTTTGTTCTCCTTGTCAAGACCCAACTTGGTGGGTTCACACAAACATATAAAAAATCATTCAGAGTTTCATCCAGAAAAGTGGGTTGATTTTTTTTTTTCTTTCCTCGTCATCTGTGTGCAGTCTATAAACAATCCGTTTTTTTCACTCTGCACTCGGACTCATTTGCACAATCCCTAATAGACATTAATTTTCTTCTCTACAGCCCCCTCTACCCTGTAAGTCAATGTCCGGCCAATGGAAAAGTCTTGACCTATGGCTATGAACACCAGGCAAACCACAGACTCCCATCAGTAGACAGCGCTGCTCCTATCTATTCGGAATATCTGGCTGACTGCTACTTTTCAATAGCTTTTAAAACCACTAAACATCCAAGATTGCGTCACTCATCAGATATGGAAAGCTTCTAGGCTGGTTATATCAGATCATATATTAATAACGTAGGCGCTGGCAGAGACTGGGATATCCGTGCGTCTTAAAGTGCCCTCTACTCGCTCTCCTCAATGTAAGCTGGACCTGCCCTGAAAGGGCATCACCAAGGTTTTACAGATCATTGACCCTCTTCTGTATGACTTCTCTGCCCATCCTAGATCTACCACCTAATAAGATGCTGTGCCCATCTTGTGTTAGAAGGAAGATACAAACATATGTCCCCGGGATCTGGAATCATTGCTCTTTCACTGCTAGAGTTCCCCTATAACATTATCTCTAACAGTCACAGCCAAAGTGCCACCGCAGCGTTATCTACTGTCAAAGGATCTCCGCAAGCAACCACATCAGCCGCTCATCCATGTGATGTGCTTGGCCGCTTTTAGAGAACACAAGTTATGCTGAAGAGACTGTGAATGAATGGAACAAAAATGACAGCTTTTCTTTTCTCTGTGTATATAGGGTGACTGACCTTAAACATGCTATTCAGGCTAAGTACAAGATTGCTGTTCAGCACCAGATACTTGTCGTAAATGGGGGAGAATGTATGGCACCGGACAGGAGGGTGTGCAGTTACAGCGCTGGGACTGTAAGTATTAGTCTTATATTATGGTTATTATTTATTGTCACGCGATGATGAGCACTATCCATATATCTGGACGTCACCACCGAGAGACCTCTCTGCCCGCGAATACTCGCTGTGAGTGAAAACGGCCTCTTTGGTGGACTCTGGCATTCCATCTATTACATAGTTGACCACTACAGGAAAATATCTAGCTACTTGCTGAGGATATCTCCAGCCAGACCCAATTTTATTGTCTGTATGAACACATTAGTAAAATCTGGGAGCGCCCATATTGGAGGCATTCACTTCCTTCCTACATTGTCTGTATAGGAGGGTGTTTGATTTATGGCCGATGCAGAGAGTTAGTTACTGTCTACTCTGGGAATTGACACTCATTTATTGTGTATGGCACTATTAAAAGCGTCATTGTTCCTTCACACATGTATACATTAGTATCATACACACTAAAGTGTGAAGCAGCAAACATTTACATGAGATGTATTTCTGCCACATTGACTTTATTATTAAATTGAGGCACTTGTCGCAGAAATGGAACAATTTGTTTATGCCCATCAGCCATGACAAGGTGCACCTTTTTTTTATGCAACCTACTCTACCAGACTTGCCTCTCCTGTGCCAATGCCATCAAATTTAAAGGGCAGGTAGTATATACCACTTATTAAATAACAGCACCAGACTGATTGGAGAAGTGCTCCCCCCAACTATGGCGGCAGTCACCGCTACAGTTGGTGCAGATTAATTTGCAGGACCCGGTCCATCAGCCACATCAGTAATCTGTATCCTCTGCACAAGATCCGTGAGACCCGCCTCTTACCGCATCGGCATCCACAGCTCTTCTTTTGATTAGCTGGCCTGGGGCGACGTTTAATTCATGTCACGCTGCTATGATGACATTGCGCCAGGCCAGCTAATCAAAAGAAGAGCTGTGGATGCTATCAGGTAAGAGGCGGGTCTCGAGGCTTCCGTTCAGCAGCCCCAGATTACTGACATGGCAGACGGATCGGGTCCTGGAAATCGATTGATACCAATTCCAGTCACTACCTTCAGTTGTATGCTAAAAAATGTTACATTTCAGTCATATATTCTCCTGTGTTTTTCCATCACAGGACACCAATCCAATATTCCTCTTCAATAAGGAGATGATATTATGTGAACGGCCTCCGGTTATTCCTAGGACAATGTTTTCTGCAGAGAATGAAATGGAATTAAAAGTTGAAGAGTCTCTTATGATGCCTGCTGTATTTCACACCGTCGCCTCCAGGACACAGCTTGCAGTGGTGAGACGTGCTAAGATCCCGTGGTGAACACCTAGGACGTGTTATTCACTACGGACAGATGAATGGCATCTGTGATTGGATGCCGCTACAGATTGCTTGGCATACTGAATGTATGTTGGAAATATACTTCTTACAGATTTGCTTGTATAACCTCAGCCCATAGAAAATTACATTCCTTTCCCAAATGTGAGTGAATTTGCTTTGCAAATTTGGCAAATTTGTTGCCAGAGCGATCTAATGCTGATTGTTCGGTGTGCATTTGTAAACCGTTATTAAGGATCCAACGGTCGTTTAATGCTGCATATCACATAGTGTGCACCCACCCCTACTTTAAATGTCTAAATCTCCCGCGTTGTTCACCTTACCCATGCATTCCTATAGCCTGCAGGGGTTCCTTCATTCTGGGGATAACACTGCTTTTTTCCTGCCGGACGTAGTAGACAAAACTTGTTGGTAGCCCCTAGATTTACCAATATAGTTGCCATAACCAAGATTACTTTTTTATATCATGGTAAAAGGCAATATAAACTCCTCTGCTCAAAAGTAAATTTTTGTTTTTGTGTGTACTTGTTTTCCGCCCTTTATTTTATATTCCCTGTCATTATAGACATACTCAGACTTGTCTTTTATGGGACAACTTGTCGTTTTAAATAAAGTCGTGTATTAAAATTTTTGCCCTGTTATCGCCGTTAATTTTTCTGCATGTAGTTATCATTTTTTTCTTTATATATGGTATTTGAGCAGGAATGCTCATTTCTTTTTTTTTCCATCTCAAATTAGGAAATGTATGAAGTAGCCAAGAAGCTTTGTTCCTTTTGTGAAGGTTTGGTTCATGACGAGCATCTTCAGCATCAGGGCTGGGCGGCCATTATGGCGAACCTAGAAGATTGTACGCATTCATACCAAAAGCTGCTTTTCAAGTTTGATAATGCCTATTCAAGATATATCCAGTCTGTAGATGATATGAAGATGAAGTTAACAAAGTAAGTTGACTGACTATGTGCATAGCATGATAAAAAACTCAACTACCCCCAGGATAGGTGAAAACTTACTGATCAGTACTGGTCCGACTGCTGGCACTCGCATCAATCGGCAGAATGGCAAAGTTTTATCCCCACTGCGGGAATTTCAACTTATTAGTGAAGCCTCTAATAATAGATCAGGCGAGCTGCCTAACACTATATAAGTGCACCCCACAGAGACAGACACCCCAAACCCAATTATCATCCTTGCTCAGTGCGTTAGTATTGTGGCCTGTAATTGGTAAGGACAACTGCTTTTTTCTGTTATTTGAACTGCTTGAATTTAGTGACATGTTCGCTTTAAAAGGAATCTGTCATCAGGGTTTGCTATGTAATCTGAGGGCAGAATGAGGAAGGGACTGACACAGGTTCCAGGCATGTGTCACTTACTAGGCTATGTGCTGTTGTTCCCATATAATAATTGTTTTATCACCTGGAGATTATTCTTGTCTGGACCACAGTGTTCATGAGCCCTGGTAATACCACGCCCCCTTCTCTGATAAGCTGCTCACTGTCAATATACAATGTACACAGAAAGCTGTGGTGTGGCGGGGACAGCCTTCTGAGATCTGCCACATCGAAAAGCTCTGATTGTGTCACACCTTCTGCACCCAGTAAACTATTTTTTTTTATTATTATACATTTATATAGCGCCATTTATTCCATGGCGCTTTACATATGAAAAGGGAAAAATATAGACAGGTACAATAAACATGTGCTGGACAAGGGACACACAAGTACAGAAGGAGAGAGGACCCTGCCCGCGAGGGCTCAAAGTCTGCAGGGATGGGTGAGAATACACTAGGAAAGGGTAGAGCTGGTCGTGCGATGGTTTAGTACACTGAGGATCATTGCAGGTTGTAGGCTTGTCGGAACAGGTGGGTCTTCAGGTTTTTCTTGAAGGTCTCTGTTGTTTGTGAAAGTCTGATGTTTTGCGGCAGGGAGTTCCAGAGTATGGGGGAACTAAGGTCTCTTTCCTACAGTATGCTGCTGTAGATGAGGTCGCAAGAACTTGGTGACAGATTCCGTTTTAAAGAAGGCTTTTGAAACTGCTCTAATGGCACAGTATGTTTAGTGCATTTTGTGATCTGCCGTTCCCATATGTATGTCAATCAGATGGGCAACTTATTAAGATATTAATTGCTCTGTTTTTAATTGATTTTCTAGTTTAGGAACCGCTGTTTCTGTCATGGCCAAGATCCCGCTGCTAGAGTGTCTGACTCGTCATAGCTATAGGATGTGCTTAGATAGATTGATGTCTTCTATGGATGGAGAGATTGATGAACTGGACACTGAGAAGACAACTGACATGGTGCAATATGATGAAACAAAACTGAAAAATACTGCTTTATTAGCTTCTCTTTCCACATCTGGAGAACACGTATCACAGGAAGTACATGACAATCTTACAGAGCAAGAAAATATGGAGTCTGTGGATCCTTCAGAGGAGCTTATGGCCCAGGATAGCCCACTGTTTAATGTGTCACTGCTGGACTGGATAAATGTACAAGATCGACCCAATGACGTGGAGTCTTTGGTTAGGAAATGTTTTGACTCTATGAGCAGAGTAAGTGAATGACCCCATTACTAATTATTTACAATGATCTATGATGATTACTCAGTCTTTCATTTTCAGAAATGTATTCACACCATGATTTATGTTGAGTCAAGTAATGTTTTGTTATAAGAACACCAATCAACACAAAAATATTG
Source organism: Oophaga pumilio (assembly GCA_009801035.1). Classification (NCBI taxonomy): domain Eukaryota; kingdom Metazoa; phylum Chordata; class Amphibia; order Anura; family Dendrobatidae; genus Oophaga; species Oophaga pumilio. Next base: position 15,911 of record VIAB01021298.1, read on the forward strand.
TATGATGAGGCAAATGGCAGCCCATCGTTGCAGTCAGTGGGTGAATTTTTCCTGTAACTGGGGTCAATATGCCAGTTACAGGGGAACTCCGTTAAAAAGTAACTATTTTTATCCTTTCCTGAAGCACAGGCAACATGAATTGGAAACTGACCCATGGGAGAGGCCTGTCATTCATCTGGAGTGAGAGTGAATGACAAGTCTCTTCCAATAGTCCCGTCGGTTTTTCAAACTTTGTTTTCTCTGAAAATCCCCAGTATTTCAGAGTAAAGTATATTCGGATGCAATGGCAGATTGCAGGGCTCTTAATTCGTGACACCCTTGTTTGGGCAGCAGGAATCTAGTGACAAGTTCCCTATAGATGGTGTAATTGAGGAGGAGGGTCCATTCTGGTGCCTCACTTCCCCTCCCCCTCACACGCTTCATTTAGTGCAAGATGCTGGTGGGCTGCCATGGTCCTACGGAAGGTCCCCATCTTTGTACTCTTACTGGGTTCAATAGGCGATCGTTAATTTTACTAGTAACTGTAATACTAATGGTATGTGCACACACTGTCTTTTTCAGGCAAGTAAACCCGCCTAGACATTTTAAGAGGAAGACTCGTATAGTTTTATTTTAGAGTTGTTTTTTGTGGTTTCCTGAACACTTTTAGAATGCTTTTGGCTGCCAATAGGAGGGTAATAGTCCGCTCACCTATGCAGCAAATGCAACCTCGCATGGATCCAGTCAGAGCAGCTGAGATGAAGACAAAGGAATATATGGGATGATCCAGTGAAAGAGGCTTCAATGCTGTGAATAAAACTTAGCATTTAATTAGCCATTTAAATATAAAGCTCCACAAAACATTTTGGCAAAGGTGCAGTGCAAAAATTAGGACCTGCGTGTTTCGCCATAAGTCTTCTTCATGGCCTCACCATCCAAGTGATAACGAATCATCTATAAAGCTTTTAACCAAGGGCATTGCCTATCATGTATCTGTTAACCAGTCGGAATATTGTCATTAGCACGATATAGAAAAGTGAATAGATAAATTTCAAAATATTTAAAAACCAGCAAATTGACAATAAATGTCAAACAAAAAGGGAAATAGTGGCTAATACTGTAAATTAAATCCTGCCTAAGATGTAAACCTCATGGTGAGCGAGTCTCCAGCATGAACGTCCAACAGGATTCTGTATTCAGGAGTCTCTGTTTGTGATTTCTCCTCTGTATGGGTCTGAATACTTTCTCAATCAATATATAAATAATATCTGTGTGTCTGTATAGACATATATATTTATAGTTGTATATAATATATAAATCTGTGTGTATATGTAATATAAAATAATTTTTCTTTTTTTTTTAATAACAAGGTTATTGTGGAACAGCGCCATTTAACAAATACAATCCGTGCCAAGCCTCCAATCAAATGTCCCATTTGTTCCATAATATATATATCATAAAGAATGCAGCCCTCCAATCAAAGAATGTCATATTGAAAGTAGAGGACTTTATTAAGTAAGCCCAGATGGCAACTTTGCCATCTGGTCTTGATGAAGTCCTCTTTTTGCAAATTTAACATTTTTGATTGGAGTGCTGTATTCTTTATGACACATGTATATGTGTGTATTTGTATATGTATATTATTGCTGAAAACGTCCTCACAAAACAGAAGCCCTCATGTGGTCTTTTTTGGCAAATAAATGTAAAAGTTATAATTTTGAAGTGTGCCAAAAAAAAAAGCAAAACTTAAAAATAAAACCTTATTTTAATGTGGCATCACAGTGTTCGTACTGACCCAAGGAATAACGTTTTCTAATCAATTTTGCTACTCAGTGATTAGAGTGAAAAACTGATATAATATAAAATGGTTTTATGAATTGCCGTTTTTTTTTGTTCACTCTGCCACATTAAAATGTAAAAAAAAAATAATGTTTTGTTGTCTAAAATGATACTTCTAAAAATAAGCCCCCACACAGCTCTTTAGGCAGAAAAATAAACTTTAACTTTCAGAATATGGCAATGTAAAAACAAAAACATTTTGATAGAAAAGTGTTTGGTGTGCTGAAATAGCAAATTTTGAATATATCAAGCTTAGCACACGATCAGCAGTGTTAGGGCCCCGTCTCACCTAGCGACGCACCAGCGAACCCGACAACGATATGAACTTGTCAGGATCGCTGGTGTGTCGCTACGTGATCGCTGGTGAGCTGCCAAACAGTCAGCTCAGGCAGCGATCAGGACAGCGACACTGCGGGTAACGTCGCCTAGTTACCCGCAGTGTACGTTGGATACCAGCCCGCTGATGCAGCGCGCTGGTATCCAATGTACACATCGGGTTTCCAGGCACAGCCCCGAGCCTGGAAACCCAATGTGTACCTTGGTTACCAGCTGATCGCTGGTCTCCTGCCTGCCACACGCAGCGATGCGTGCCTGTCAGCGGGAGACCAGCGATCCAAAAAAAAGTCCAGGCATTTCTGACAGGACCAGCGATTCACAGCAGGGGCCTGATCGCTGGTATGTGTCAGACATAGCGAGATCGCTGTTGCGTCACAAAACTTGTGACTCAGCAGCGATCTCCCTAGCGATCTCGCTATGTGAGACGGGGCCTTAAATCCGTGTTAATAAAATTCCTCTATTGCTGTTGTTCATTCTTTTATGTTGTTTCCCAGAAAAATTGGAATAAAAACGATCAAAAAAATGTTATGTACCCCAAATGTCAGCAATAAAAATCAACTCATCCTACAAAAAAGTAAAGTCTGTATTAAAGGGGTTCTCCACACCTAGTCATTGATGACCTATGCTCTGGATAGTTGATGAATATGAGATCGGTGGGAGTCCAACACCCGACACACCCGGCGATCAGCTGAAAACTGCTCTGACCGCAGTCGGAACTGAACCCAGCAGCTCCTTACGTTACTGGATTGTACTGCAGTACTCTGCAGCAGCCATGTATGGGGCCGCGGTATTCACCTTGTACGGTGCTTAGCTCGGCCTGCTGTCGGAGCCGTTTTCTACTGATTGGTAGGTGTCAGACGTCCAAACCAATCTCACATTGAGAAACTTAACAATTGATCATCCAGGTACTGAGCATTGAAACGTCATATTTGCCATTTTTATACTGCAAACTAATTTCTGGAAAACACCAGTGGGGTAAAAATGGTCACTACATCTGTAAATGATTTCCCTGAGTGTAATTTGAAGAATGGGTCACTTTTTTGGCTATGTCTGCTGTTTGGCGCTTCAGATGCTTTGCTTATGGCGCCCATAAACTTCTCCATGAAACGGAGTCCCAAAAGTTAAATGGCTCTCCTTCTCTACTGAGCCCTGACGTGCTCAAAACAGTGGTTTATGACCATATGTAGGGTATTGCCACTCTTGTAGAAAAACAGCACAATAATTTAGGGGGTATGTTTTTTCATGGTAAATAGGAAATATTTTGAGCTAAATCTATTTATTGTAACCAATTTAATTTTTTTTCATTTTCACACAGCTCAATGGTAAAGAAATCTAAACACTTGTGGGATATAAATTCTCACTATCCACCTACATAAATTCCATTACGGGTGTAGTTTCCAAATGGGGGCACTTTGGGGGTTTCTGATTTTTTTGGCACCTTGGGGGTCTTTGCAAGTGGCGTCCACAAACTTTTACTATCGAAAGGCAAAAACGTTCTCCTTCTCTTTGGAGTCCTGGCGTGTACTCAAACAGTAGTTTCCGACCATATATAGGATACCGGCATAACCGAAGAGAAATGTTTTACTATTTTGTGTTAAGATTTTCATCAAATTTCCGATATTTTCATAAATAAGCGTAAATTTTATCACCTCAAATTTTCCATGATCAAAAAGTACAATGTCACAAAAAACTTTTTTGTTTCAGCACAGTCGTAAAAGTCCAATCTGTCAAAGTACAAAATTATCCAACTAGTACAGTAAATGTCGAAACTGAATTTTTTTTTTACAGCTTCACATCTCCCATAACAGCGATTTAAAACATTTGTGTTCCAAAATTATACTGTTGCAAGCAGCAATTCACCAATTTATTTCCCGAGTCCTTTTTGACCTCTTATGAGCAATTAATAGAAAATTTCCTTAGCAACCTCAGGTATAAATGATGAAATTTGGGAATTATCAAATATTCCACTAATATATCAAATATACCCCTAATAATTAATTGAGTGTTTGCTGAACATCAATTGCACTATATCTTAACTAATTTAATTAAATAAGGATACAATACTATGTATCTAGGCATATTTTTCTTTAATGTTTACATCGCTGCGGTATCCAGAATGTGACATCAAGCTGCAGGTCATGTGGCGCTTGGGATATCCCCATTCTGTGATCTTTGGGAGGATATGACGATTGCGCTTCATTCCTGCGTTCCAGCGAGACGGCGCACCGGATATGACGTCACAGAGTATTTATCTCGGCGTCCTACTTAAGAACCCACGTGGGCCAGATGCGCGCACCCGCTCGGTAATATGCACAAGTGTGACGGGTGACTTCATCCTTATAGCTGATATGATATGGCATAATTCTCCCCTGATGACCTTGCCAGAGAAACGCATCAGGAGTTCTCAGCTTTGGTAGCCACTTAGATCCACGGTGTTTTGGGGTAATGTATGGCATTCTGTATAAGCCTCCCCCGATTGATGGAAGTCACAGTGGACGTCAATAAGTGGTGAGATCGTTCGTAATATATATGCTGTTATGAGAGCATTATATTCTTCTGGTCATATACACCCATAGAGCTTGGGGTGATACATAGTAATACGTTTTTTCCCCAATATATGTTATTAATGGTGGATGTTAGAGATAGAATTTTTTTCACTCCTATATATCATACATTGCTGATTTGTATACAGAGTGTATTTGTGATGGGCTCATTATCTTGTAACCATATCGTCATACATTACCTCTGAAATCTGCAGTGTGCACATGGAGTGTATTAGATATGGCCTTATGAGCGCGTTGCCATATTAATACTTCCAAAAACATCGATAATTGTGACGGATTTGGTAAATGCTGTCGACTGTCTCTGACATGGTGAATTGACTAATAAGTCTAGTGATTAAATCACCTTGGATATTATTCTATTACAATATTTTGTTATTTTGTTTTTTTGTTTCACTAGGAGGGATGGTGATTTTTTTGTGTTGTTATGGTATTATATTGCGATATCTTTGAACCAATTGGTTCCTTTTAAGGAAATAATAAAAGTTACATTTTAGCTTTTAACTACTACCTTGCTGGCTACATATTATTTGATGATTGGTAGATCCTTTACATTTATCAGCAATTCACCACACAAAACAACGAACCCTCATACTGCTACTTCAACTGGAAATTAAGCTACAGATCACAGAAAATGAGAATAGAAAGCAAATGTGTTTTTTTTTTCAGTTCACATTTTTTAACCAATAAAATATAAAAACCACAAAAGCTAAATTAAAAAAAATTAAGTTTTTTATTTTACCACATTTTAAAATATTTATTTTCACCTTTTTTTGCTCCTCATCTTCCCACTCCCACTCCTCCTCAATCACTATATTTCACGCTTGTAAAATAGCAGCTATACTTACCTTTGGGTGTGGGCGCTGCTCCACCTGATCTTTTAGAGTTCGCATGATAAAAGACTTGACACTGACATTTGGAAAAAGTGAGAACTGCTGCTGTCAGTTACTTTCAATGGAAGTGAGAGTGTAAAGCATTCTGATTGGCCACAGGGCTTGCGTGACATAATGTCACTCAAGCCCCAAGAGAGCAGCTGCCAACATCCCTGGAACAGCATCAAAGTAGTGGATTACCCCTTTAAAGTGAATCTGAGAGCAGGTTCATGCGATGCGACTAAGACATAGATTTTGGCGATGTGTCACTTTTTAGGTGTACGCGGATCACTTACAATGAAGGTTTTATCACCAGCAGACTATCACAGCCCGGACAGCAGCTCACGCGACTACTAGACCCGACCACACCCTCTCCTTTGATAAGCAGCTCACTGTCTATAGACAATACATAGAGAGCCTAGTATGGTTGGGGCAGCTTGATTGTGTCACAACTTCAGCACCCAGTAAACTAAGTGATACATCGTTGGATTCAGGATCTCTACATTATGCTGCTCTCAGATGATGTAGCAAAAAATCTGGTGACAGATTCCCTCTAATGTTAACATTCTCTCCAAAAGTATTAAATAAAAAAAAAATCTGAGTATGTCACAGTGTAGTTTTCAGACTTTCCCTCTATAAAAACTATGAATGACT